>PNEQ01002565.1:0-33471 GCA_003012365.1 Medauroidea extradentata
TTGGAAAAACCAAAAACAAGATGGTGGACATGACGTCAGCAAACATGGCGGACTCAAAAACAAGATGGCGGACTGTGACGTATTCCAAGATGGCGGACAGTGACGTCACGGCGGCCATGTTGATTGCGTCATCAGGGACCACAGCACCACTGCCCCAAGCCCTCTGTGCCAGATCTCTCATTTTTCTCCTACTAATATTGCCACTAAATTATCCCTCCTTCCCAGTTCCCCCTCTTTCCCTCTGATCTAAGTGTTCTTTTGTAACTGTGAAAACAGCCGAAACTGACATTATCACCACAACTATTAAACAAGAACTTTGCTTCACAGAAAGTCTGTAGCATCAGAAGGATACATAGCATTCTTTTTTCGTAGCAGTTGTTGTAATTATTACATCATAAAATACAGGATCACCGATGAAAATGTCTGACAGAAGCGAGCTGACAACGGCATGACTGAGTGCCTGTGCATTGCCGTGTGCCAGACCCTCGTAACTGGGACAGGGAAAACAAATCCTTAGCCGAAAATTGCCGAAAATCCCTACCTTCGAAGACCAACTTATGAAACGTAAAATAAATGTTCTAATGAAATAATAGCGAATGGAAACTATACATATATACTAACGCGTGCCATAAGCAGACATATACATTCGGCTTGATAACAAGTTAAATCTAGTAACGAAAATTATATTATGAACATCGCGAGACTAAATCTAAACCGATTCTCTCGTACTAAATTGCGTGCTCTCGTGTTGGTATTAGATAGGGAGGAATTGTAGCCTACTTCGGGCGAACTCGGTGAAGATAATATTCTTGTTCAAGAGAAGTTCTCGAGGAGAAGACAGACGCCAGCAAGCTCCTTGCTCATAGAGGCGATGAGGCAAGTGGTGAACGGTAAGAGTCGCCCTTAGAGTCCGCGGTGGATCGTGGACCTTGTAGTCCGATAACACGCAAATTAGGTCCATGTAACAGTATGTCGTTATTGCATGTGCCATAAGCCAAAGGTCTGCACTACAAACATTTTTCTCCTTTTCCTTCGCGAGACTGCATCAATATCCTACATATGGATTTTTTTTTTTCATTCGCACTGTTTTTTTTTCCTCTGTAATGACGTATGATAGGACTAAAGTAAAATGTGACGTCTACAGATAACAGTTCCTGGAAAGAAACTATGTTCCCAGAACAGATATTTACGGACATACGCGCGTATACGCGCCAACATTGATTGTACATAAAATTATTTGCAAGAGACTCCTCGTAACATAGGAGTTAGGACTCTCTTAATATGTGCTCCCTTGGGCCATGATGTAAGCAATGCTTGTGCCTGGAATGTCCTTACTTATCCAGCGTCTCTAGGCCTCAGACATACAAATGCATCCAACTAGACGACGCTCTTAATCCAATTTTATGCAGAGAAACCGGACTATATTTAGGACAAATTGGGAGGGAGGAGGGGCAACCATTTCAAACAGTTTGACCAGAGATTTCTTAAGTATTTTAATATTAAAATTAAAAATATATACACACACTGTCACAGAAGTATAATTAATGTTATGTATGCATATATATACACTGTCACAGAAAGTATAATTAATGTTATGTATGCATATATATATGTGTATATATATATATATATATATATATATATATATATAGAGAGAGAGAGAGAGAGAGAGAGAGGGGGGGGGAATGATATCATATGTCCACGTCAGCCCATAACATGAAACGGTTGACGGGGGGGGGAGGGGACAATACCACCTGCCTTCAGTCTTGACCGTCTCTCTGCCTTCAGTCTTGACCGTCTCTCTCCCTAAAGCAACTGAAACATGCGTATATTTTATCAACCCGTTGTTTTTCGGAAAAAAATACAAAAATTAGTTGTTTTTTAACCGGAGTGGGGAGTAAAACGAAAACCATTTCTGTTGAAAATAAAAAATTACCAACTAACTTCGGAAGCAATAATTAGTCCATTTCTATGATATTTTATCGTGTATAAATAGACGGGATACGGTTTTTTTTCCTCCTAAAAATTATGCGTGACAGAAACTACTATCGTTTTAGTTTTAACACTACTGTGACTCTCAAACTCCAATGTAAACTACATATACCAACAAACATGGTAAATCTGCACACTCACTGATAGTTTTGTTGTAAAGTAATAAATCGTGTACATTTGTATATCTGTGTCTTTGTAGGAATAATGTTCTGGGGCATACGAGATGAGAACTTAAACTGAGATAAAAACAAAATCTAATGTAATTTAGTATTAGTAACACAATTAGGACTCACAGTTGGCTGATACATTTAGTCCCTAAGCTTTGTCTACTGGGTTCATATTTCAGATTCAGGAGGGCAGAAATGTTTTGGTCGAGCATTCTCGTATGGTAAGTATGGCGAAGACTGCCGCCATGTATGAGTTTTCTCCCTTTCTCGTGTTTATTCCTTCTGCCGTTCATTTCCGTCTCAGGGGTACAAAACTACCGTTTCCTTCGCTTGTTTAATAATATCTGCACACCACACCGCCGTAGAGCGGTATTGTTATGTGAATGTCTTGACAAACATTACCTATGTTAATGAATTGTCTACGAGAAATCTCCATTTCTCTGCCATCTATTCAGTAATTCACGGCTCCACTGGCTGCATTTATCTGCTGCTTGAAGATGATAATAACGTGTTATTTTTTTCTTCTTTATATTTCTTTCAGATACAGACTACCTAGCTAAAAAATATCTGAATGCTATTTACTTGACGTACAAGACTAACGATGATTAATTTTTAGGTTTTTTCAGTTACGTCTTAAATTATGATTGATTCTGGAATTGAAATTTAACTTTTATGAAAACATCGAGCTTAATAAAATGCTGTGACTATCACGCGATATCAACAGAGTTCATCTATGCAAATAAAATTTTTTTTTTGCAAAAAGCATGTCAGAAACTAAACCAGTTATGAAAATATAAAGTAGTAAAATTCTACATCTGTACTTAGTTACAAGAAGTAAGCAAGGGTTTTCTAGCTGAATGAATTTTCTAGATGAGCAACTGCAACGCTTTTCCTTACTTAGAATTAGTTTGTTTTAAATGTTCAGCTGCTTGTAAATTGTTAAGAGTTGATGATTAATCGATTGTTTGTGCTATTTGCAGGTGTGCTGTAGACGGTAGTAGTCATAATGTATATAACCGTCGTCCTTGGTTTTATACTTCTGGCCGTCGCCACGATGTGGAGAAGACCAAAACACTTCCCGCCAGGTGAGCCTTACATACAGACACGAAAAAAAAAACTATTTTAGTAAAATACTGGAACCTGCATAAGTGGCAACGTTTTATAAGATAGTCGCTATTTCAACCTGCATGTACGTAATAATAATACAGGTAAGATATCTTTCGAAACATGAGGTACGCCACTAAGTGAACTTACGGTGGCGAAACGATGGGACCCGAATGGTAGGGGAAACGGAAGTACCCCGATAAAACCCTCCGATCAACGGCAGTGTCCACCACGTTTCCTAACTACAAAAAATCCCGCAGGGAGTCTAACCCGGACCGCCAGCGCGACAGATGAGTGCTCCTGCCACTGCTCCAACAGCTGAATTTATCTGAAAGTGCATAAATTGGCGATGTGAATCTGGCTCGACATAAACGTGTGTTGTAAGATAGTAAACACTAGCGCACTAAGTACATAAATAAATATAAAATGAGAATGGTGCTCGAAGGCCAGAGTATTGCGCCTCGTATGAGGGCTTGCTACTGGGCGCCCGTGGGGTATCCTGGCTCTGAAGGACGACGTTGATGGGGCCCGACACCATTCCCACATGCTAAAATCCTAGAACCGACCCCGCCTTGAATTGAGCCCGGGTTAAATTGATTTGAGACAAGCATTCTAGCCACTGAACCAACCGCGAATCCCTAAACGCATTATAAAAATACTATTCATAATGTATTGTGCGTTTACACTGATATGGTATTAACTTTGCTCAAAGTTGTGGGCTAGTATTGGTGCAATATTTATTTACTTTCCTTTTAGGTTAATCCGATAGTCATTATTCTTGTACAAAACGTTTTTATGTAGGCCTATAACACGACAGGTGTAGAAATGTTTGATAATGAATATGTATTGTAATTGCCTTCCTTTTAAATTAATTTAATTCTTCGAAGTATCACATTCCCATTACTCTATCATACGATGTTTGTCCGGCAATCCTTTAAAAACATGCCAGTGTGTCACAACGTAATTCGATCTGTATCTTTGACGCTAGAATGTTTCCTTTTGTGAAATAGTTCGTGCCGTAATATCGTCGTAATTTTAGTGCGTGTATTGACAGTACCTAGATGGATGGGTAGCGCATTTATCAAATCGTGACGTCTAACTCCTATTAACTCGTAAAAAGCCTAACTTTCGTGAGAAAGTCTTTGCCTCCAACATACAATTCTGTTGATATAACTGTAGCACACACTATATGAACAGAGTTGATATTCACAGGGTTTTTTTTTTTTTTTTTGTGAGTAGTAGCCCTATGCCGTTTGTGAATTATTTTATTTGAAATTTTTGTAGATAAATTCCTTGACATTATCTTGTGTCACAGGTCATTCATAATCAAATTATACACGTTTGAAACTGAATATGTAAATGTTTTGGCATAGATACTTTCGGTAGCAAAATAATTTGTAAATGTTCATGACATGTTATGTTTTGCGAAATGCATTTTAACAAACTCATAGTTCACTTTATAATCTACGGTGCTCATGAAACACTTTCGAAATATAATGCCTTGACGGATATTTTGAACAACTTACGCTTCTAGGCAATGAGGTGCGCTCCTAGGCCTAAATCACGTTCGTGGTGGACCGATCACTCAGAAACCAAAGCAATGATACGGTCATGTTATTATTTAAAATTGTAGCAGATATCCGCCCCTTTTTTATTTTTCAGGAACACATAGTAACTACAAATTCATAGACATAGTCCTTAATTAGTAGTTAAGTTTTTTATTGTTGTGTTATCTTTAACTGAAAAATTTAAAACATGCATGCATGAATACACATATTGTACATTCCATGCAATATTAATGTTTTGAATACACCGTCATTTGGGGTTACTTTGCCCAATTGCGAAATTACCACGCAGCACACATTTTCGTTGGAAGTAAGGGTATGCAGGAGCTCAAATTGTTGAGAACATTGTCATTAACTTCTTATTTAAATAACAAACAATACTTTAGAGTGAATGGTATCTTGGAATTTTCAGTAGGAATGAAATTAATATTGTGGTGCGAAGTTAGCCATGTGACTGGGAGTGCAAAGTAACCTCACTTTACGCCGTATTGATTAGTTTTCCAGAACATAGAACACGAAGTGGCTGCTTATTTGAAAAGATGCCGTACATGTATACTTTTCATATACGTAGAATGGCAGTTGTCGACTGAGTTAGTTACTTCTCACTACTGTGTGTGAAGGACCTGCGAGCCTGCCCATCGTCGGGTCGTTCTTCTCGGTGCCCTTCAAGAACACTCACCTTGCTATGACGGCGCTGAAAGACAAGTACGGTCCCATCATCGGCGTCATGTTCGGTCCTGTGCCTGTCGTGCTGGTGGCAGGCGCAGAGGCTGTCAGGGAGGTTCTTCGCAGGGATGAGTTCCAGGGACGACCCGAACTGTTCTTCTTCAAGGCTCGTGGCTTCGGCAAGCGATTAGGTACGTAGTCATATAAACTTCTGCTAAATGAGCTACATATACAGGATGTTTTCGTGATATTGAGTCAGACATTTATGGCTAGAGCCATTAGTTTGCAGCGAATAGAATTATGCATTGTTTTGGGTTTCTAGTGGCAAATCACAGCCGTATGGTGCCAAAATAACCTTATTGTAGGTGGTGTAGTTAAACAAAAGACATTTAACAAAGACACGCTGGCAGTGACCAAGAAGCGTAGCTGCCGATTTGCACGTAAGGTATTGAAAACAAAATGGTGCAAAAATCTTTTAACGACAAACTCGTGGCTATTTTGGTTGACGATGGAGAGTAGTCTTACAAAAAGAGACCAAAATAGATAGAGAAAGTTTTGCCGGATATTTTCAATTAAAAGTTATAGTGAAAAGCTTGGAAAAGCGGAATTGGAATATCCTGTAATGTGTTTATTTAGATTATACATACCATGATACAAATACAATGTATAGGAGATGCCAGATGTTCCATATAACAGCCCCTTTCATGACAGCATCGTAAGAGGTACTGTCGAAATCACTATATAACATCACAGGCAGCAAGAATTATTGTCAGTAGGTCTTCTCCTTTAGGCCTACGTACCGGTATCTCCTAGATAGGAGAATTTACATATGACTACGAGTTGAGATCAGGCGAACGCGATATATACAGAACGTTACAAATTCGTTTCGCCGCGTTTTTTTTTTTTTTTTTTTTCGTGATACATTTAACTGAGTTGTTTCCGGCCCACGATTCTCTGTCTCATTTTGCATATGTTCTTCTCCATCATCCCACAAAGAATGACTTTTGACTTATTACGAAAATATCTCATACTATACACATGCATGCATTCATACAGATTCAAAAGGGCCATGATAACAGGGAGCGAGGTCGAGTGGAGCGACTGCCTCCCTTCTCTTTCCTTAAAATACTTGATGGGAGGGAAGAATATCTCTCGTCCCCTTCTTCTTTTCCCACATTTCTCCCCGTTTACATATCATAATGGCGTTAGTTTATCTCTTTGCAGGGAAAAATGTAGTTGGTCATACCGTAACTGTCAAATAACTTAGTAGCAGTAGTTTTTTTTTACATTGCACAAGAGTAGTTGCAGTAGTTTTTTTTACATTGCACGAGAGTAGTTGCAGTAGTTTTTTTATAGTAATTCGCTCATCCTCCCACCCTCCTTACTCAAAGAATAGTTGGTGCGGCCCGGTATTCACATGCACATATACACATACTTATACCACACACACATATGCTGTTCACGATAAACTGAGAACTTTTTTTTAAGGTTCCTTTCACTGGAGGCCGCGGTGGCCGAATGGTCAGACCATTCGCCTCCCACCAAGGCGATCCAGGTTCGATTCCCGGCGGGGTAGGTTCCCGGATTTTCGCATGTGGGAATCGTGCCGGAAGATGCCGTTGGTCGGCGGGTTTTCTCGGGGATCTCACGTTTCCCCCGCCCTTTCATTACGGCGCTGCTCCATTCTCACATCATGTCACCCCTCACCAGCGCTAAAGACCACGATGTTGAGCGCTGACCAAAATCTCTCTCACTCGCTCATTCCTTTCACTGGCTTCAGATCCGCGAAAAGAGTGCACATTGTTTACTTGTCACATGCCAATATTTATATTTATGTGAACAAGTGGCGAGCGAAGCTATACAATCTGAAACGATAAAAATGTGTTTGAAGGACAAATTAAACGGTGCCTTATAGCTCCTCACTTTACCGTGAACAGCCAAGTCGTATTATATGGGTATATGTGTGTTGGTGATTGTGTTGGTGTGTGTGGGGGGAGGGGGGCTGTGTATGTTGGTCTGTGTGTGGATACGGTTATACTTTACACACACGTCTCAAATAGACGTAGGAAATCGTTCTAAGTAAATTTTGTGATATCTAGGCATCAGTTGGTAGGTTATAATTCCACTTGTCAATCTATAACTTTTAAGTGGTTCTTCTTAAACTATATAGTCAATATTATTTATCATCAGTCAAATGTCTATGTATGGATAATCCTAAATAAAATAACTTCAAGTAATTGAAGCTTCTTGGTACATTTCATATATAAGTAGTAAACGTTTTCGCCCGATTTTTTAACGTGTTTTAAAAGGTGTCGTGACAAGATTTTTAAATTGCTTTTAAATGTTTTATTTCACATTATATGCCTTTCTGGTGTAAGACGAAGGTCTAGCACATTTACACATAAATTACACAGTGCCTGTTTTAAGTGATTCACTGTGAAGTTTCAGTGTAGAGCCAGATATGTGTATTACTTTTTATCGTCTTAATTTCTTCTGACATAAAAAGTTGTTACGTGTCTACCATAGTAAAAAATGTATTGGATTATTTCAGGGCTCAAATAACTATTTATAGATGTGTACGTGTCGATTTTGACTATCTCACAAGTAGATAACGAAAATGAAGAAAGAATGTTGAGAAATAGTAATAAATAGTTAACTGAGGTTTGTTAATAAAATGGCCTGCAGTTTTAACTTTCGGAAATTTGATTTGTTATGCTGCCACTATCTTTAAAAGTCATACATGTCCGATTAAAAATAATTTTTATTTAATTCTTACTTATTTATTTAAGTGGCATCCAACAGATAAACTTTTGACAGGTGGCATATAATTATAATGATAATTGTTTGAACCCTGAACAAGGAATGTAGATTCAATATTTAGAACGCAGCAATTATTTCCATTGCTTGCGTGTTAACAACACGTTAGAATAATAATAACAATAACACTTATATTAATGTGCAAAACTACAGCATGCAAAAGTCTCCAACTAAAGCACTCACAAAAAAAACTTTATGTTGAAGGTAACGTTCAAAATAAAGTGAACACTTTCTTTTAGTTCTTATCAACAGAAATTAACAGCATATAGATTATCTTAATTGTGGCATCAGAATTACAATTTTAAAAAATAATAAATGCATTAACTTCATCGATTTAAAGAAAAAATTAAGCAGGGCCCTGAAAGTGCTTACTTTACCGTACAGAGCCTATACTATGAATTACAGGTGTTGTCTTTAGCGATGGTGAAGTATGGCTGGAGCAGCGACGATTCGCATTACGACACCTGCGAGACTTCGGCTTTGGCAGGGCAAGTATGGATACAATCATGCATGAAGAGGTGACGGAGCTGTTCAGAGAAATCAAGAAAAATACATGCTTTCAGGTAAAAAAAAAAAAAAAAAAAAAAAAAAAAAACATTATTAAGTCCCTATTACCTTTCACGCGCGTTTTTAAACGTTAATATGACAGTAGGTAAATTTAAACATTGTTAGCAAGTTTCTTTTGCTTAATTTTACTGCGTTTTTATTTACTCGCTTTCTTGTCCGTCTTCTTTGTTTGGTTCAACTTTTGCTTGCTTAAAACCAGTTGAAAAATGTCACAAAACAAACAAGACTAAGAAAATAAAATTAATTTACTTAAATAAAATGTTTGTAATTTACCACGATCTTAAAACGAACTGAAAACTATAAAACAATTTCTCCTTTAAAATACTTTTTTTTATGATTTAAAACGATAAACGTAAGGCGCATGTAACAGACAACAGTAAGAAGTGTAGAGAGTAGAGGTTGTTGAGAAAACACACTCAACAGTTCATATCATATGCAGTGCAATAAAATTGTTAGTATTTTATGTGAACTATTCATGCATAAATTATCTACTGCATGTGCCCACGTTTTTGTTTTAATGTTACAAATATTTTTATAGGAGGATTTTTTATAATTTTTATATAATTTTAAAAACGTGGTATATCAATAAACAAATATTTTTATTTCAAATAACTATAAACTTATTATCAATCAATAAAGGTTGAGGCGCATGTAAAAGACTTGCAATTGACCTGAAATATCAACCTATTTTGTGACCACTTACCCAATGCATGTCAGTCAGGATCAGTTTTCATTAAATGTCCTGTTTATTTGTTACAGGTTTCGGGTATTTTCAACAAGTGTATAGTAAACGTTTTGTGGACTGTGCTGGCAGGACATCGTTTCTCATACCAAGATGAAACGTTCCTCGAAATAATGCAGTTCGTTTACAAGTCATTTCGTGTCACCATACCGGGTGGACTCCTAGTTAATCTCATCCCAGCTCTTCGATTTGTAATCCCAAAGTTCTCTGGCTACGATGAAAGCATGGAGTATGTAATAGGACTGCAGAAAATTCTAAGGGTATGTTTTTTTTTCAACGTAAAAATCGTCAATTATTCTTAACACTGTCAGTGTGTACTGAACATTTGTTAAGTCTCTTCTTGCATAGCACTCTTTTTGTTTGGCTCTTTCCTTATCATCTGATGGTTTTACAGAGGATACAATGATAAACGATGATAGTATTTTAATTTATTGGTGTAAACTCTGTGGCAACCACAATGGTTGAAGCAAATATCGTAAAGGACCATATGGGAAACTCCAGCTATTTAGTATTGTTAAAGCGCAAGACGTGTTATCAACGGCGAGAGCTGGAAACACTAGCAAACTTCACATTCTTATGTCTCTAAGTTCTATGGTGTTTACAAATTTACAGACGCATTTTCTCTTAGGCTAATGGTATGAGAAAGTGTTTATTAATATTTTAAATTTTAACTTATGAAAATAATATCAATATCAAACAGAGTATGTCTACATCTTAAAATCATAATTACATTTCAATTTATACATAACAATATACAAAACTTGAACTATTCATAGAACAATGTGCTACTACAGAAGGAACAGCGCTCCTGTCGGCAGGAGCTGGAACCAAATAAACCGTCTCGTGTTTTTCAGATGAGTTTCCTATATTATCCTTGTACAATATTTGGTTGAAGTGTTCCAAGGCGTGTGCTGCTAAGCAACGACTAAACTCAGCTCTGAGCTGTCTGTTGAACATTAGACTGGCAGGACAGTTACACTCTTCAGCCAGTACCGTACGAGCAACAAGGTATAAATTCTCTAGTAATACACCTCGGGCTCTGGCTTTATTTGGTGAGACCCACGTGTTTAAAGGGCACCTGATCCGTGTGTATAGTCTGATCTAATCATTTTCTTGGATTTTGGGGTTGAACCGCGTCTTATGTTTCTTCTTAGACAACGTTTCAGTAATCCTTGCAGCTGCCTTCTTCAGGTCGATGCATAGAGCCCGGAAAAATTCGCGGGTTCACTAACCTGTAGGCTAACCTCCAAGATTGTATGTTTTTTTTTTTTTTTTTTTTTTTCAAGTAAACAGCAGCTGCTCATTAACTGTTCGCTTCCACGGTAAAATGGGCTTGTGATTAGTTACATTTTTTGTTATTTGCTCAGCGACTTCCTGAAGGCGTCAAAAAAGTCAAGGGCTAATTGCGAAAGTGTCACGAACGTGCAGTTGTTGGGATTCTAGCTTGTGTCGGAAAGAAAACGCGAATTTTTCAGGCCCCTATCGATGCAGGATCAGACTGATCTAATATATCTTGCCTTGGAACACGACCACGCTTTGCTACTGGATTTCGGTTTTCCTAATTTCCTGAAGTCGCTTCATTCGAAAGCTGGGATATTTATTTGACATGGGCCATGGCCGATTCCCCTACCATTTACTGTCCTGTGTACAGTTGTGTGCAACCGTCTCCAATGACCTCGCTGTAGACGATGCGTTAAACCTAAGAAAATGAAAATAAACCAAACATGTGTTATTCTCAGATAGACAATCAACACATGTAAGAGCCGTAATCATTCAGCCATTGACGTAGATACGAGCTAAGATAAAGTGTTTTGCAACTTAACCGGCCAGGCAATTGTATATTTACGAGAGAAAATCATGTGTCCCTAGTGGTGAAGCTAAATATTAAGAATAAAATTATTTGCTGTATTCCTTTTTAATCTAAATTTACTCGTTTTTCCATTACAGAAAACAATCGAGGAACACAGGAAAACGTTTGATGGGCAAACACCCAGGGATTTCATTGACGTTTACTTGCAGGAAATCGAGAAGCAGAAAAATTGTCCCGATACAACATTCACAGGTAAACTACATTTTTGAATTTTTCGAAGAAGAAATCGTTAATAGTGCGTCTAAATTATTTTTTTTTTTTTCGAATGCAGTAGGCTCTGACGGTTCGTACTTTCTGTAGGACGTATTTCTTAGAAATGTTTACCTTTCCATTAACAGCTATATAAATGTGTTTTAGGCTTCGTCTTGGTGAGTCAAGCTTATGTTAAAAATGATTTGCATAAATGTATTGGCATGTGTAACTGTAGCTGTAAAATTATGTAGAGAGAAACGTTAAATTTCATGTTTCGTAAAATATATTTCTTAAGTTCATAGTTTTAATTTAAAATGCGTATACTTACAAACTTCGAAGATAAATTTTATGGGAGATTATTCTTTTCTTTGAATATATTATTTTAGTCGCATCATCTTTCGTTAACTGAACGTGTATTTACTAACTTAATAAAACGTAATATTAAATTTCGTAAAATAGCATAATTTTGAAATATTTAAACTAACTGCGATTTTCTTGGATGCTAACAAGCTCCAGTGTGACCCGTAAAATAAACTAGCAATACTATGTATACCATTAATGGCGAAGATTTCTCAAAGCTGAGAGAAGTGTTCTGGTTAGCAATAGAAAGTGAAAGGAAAATCTTGCGAGGTCATTAACCTGCATGTTAGAATCCAGTGTTTTATGTATTCTCAAACCCTGAAAAATTTGTCCATTAGCTGCTACTTATTGGAACAACAGACAATGAATAAACAGACGCGCCTTGAGTACATTTAGGTCAGTGAAATTTAACATTTTCCTTTCCCTAGCAATGGATGCACTCTTTCCTTTTTGCACTTTCAAGGTATCGAGAATGAAATGCGCATACAAATATGTGACACGCGCATTCGTGGAAACTTTAAAAAATATATTTTACATTTCTAAAAAACTACAACTCCTTCATCTCATTTGACAAGCTAAGAATATTTAAATTAAATAAAAAAGACACACATCAATTCTACCTCATTTAAAACGGTATAAAGAGCTGAATTATGCATATAATTGCTTATTAATTCCTTTGTCATGTATAATTTAAATTGAGCTGCAGTTATGTAGTGTTTTGAATGGCTGGCAAGTGTTATAGTCTTGTTATGTATTCGTATATACTTTCCTAAAACAATTATGAATCGTAATTCCCTAACAGGCATTACGTCACACTACAGCTTGTGATTTTTATGTTCAGATGAAGCTCTTATCGTGCTGTGCATCGACCTATTCATTGCTGGTTCGGACACGGTCAGCAACTCGCTGGAGTTCTGTCTTATGTACATGGTTCTGTACCCGGAAATTCAGAAAGCCCTTCAGGATGAGCTGGATGCTGTGGTCGGGAGGCATAACAAACCATCTGTAGCGGACATTCAGAGGTAAGTTTTACCGTTATTATTTTGATTGGCTTTGTTTAATTGGACGTAGTTATGCAAATAGGAAGAAACCCTCAAAGCAATTTATTTTGAGATAATCATATCTGATGGAAGGAAAAGGCCATAAATGTGTCCTAGAAAAAATTGCACGCATTGAATCATAATATTTGAACGATAAAAACAGCCCAGAAAAAATACAGTGTATGCAAGATTTAGCTACTACTCGACCACGACAACTAGTCCTCCCGTAAGGGGAAGAAGCGTGGCGCTAGTTTAGGTAGACATGTAGCAGGGAGGGGAAATGTACTGCACCTGACATTAGTTCATGGCACACGGTCGGTGGAGACGTAGCGCGGTGAAAATGGAGACAACTGCCTGTGCCACAGAATTATGGCCGGTGTTGTGGTGCGCCACACCAGCTGCGCGCAGTAGCCAAGGACAACACAGCGGTAGTTCGCATTTTTCCCGCGGGACTAGTTGTCGTGGTCGAGTAGTATACACACAGTCGACATTGACATTGAATAACCCTGATCCAGTGAATTGTGGATTAGTTCCTTTTTGCATAAATACATTCAATTGTTATTTAGACACTTTAAGCTGTTACTTTGTTTTATTCATAAGATAACTCGGAGGAAGGTACCAGTTGAGGAAGATGTTCAGTCATTCAAGTTTATTACGTTTCGTTAATAATTGCAGTAATTTTAGAATCATAATTGCTAATGTCAATATATAATATACAGTAAACACACACAACTTTTTAATTATAAAGTGTTAAGTACCTTTATGGAAGAATACTTATGTATGAGAAACTTGCTACGTTTTATTTTAGGAGTAGCGATGAAATGCAAATGATGGGGGGAAATGGGAGTACCCTGAATAAAACCCGCCAGCCACGGCTATCTCTGCCACGTTTCAATACGTGTTAGGTCACAGTAGTTTTCCAGACAGACAGTGTTACGTTTCGGGAACTGGAATCTGTTCCCGTCATCAGGTAGACACACAGGGCTCAGGATCACGAGAGCGACTGTTCAGTTCAGTGTTTTGTTTCGTCTCTTCATTGTGTCGTTTGTCTTTTCTTTATATGTATGTTATATGTTGCGTTTTGTCTCGTCTATTTGTTGTGTCTTTTTGTTATTTTTCTGTTTGTGTCTGATATCTACTGTGTTTTTTGTTTCGTCTCAACGTTGCGTCGCGTGTTACTTGGTTTTTTTATGTGTTATTATTTTCATTTATTATCTTTTTGTTCCTTGTTTTATTTGACCCGATTCCATTTTGGAATTTATTGTTGTGTATGTATCTTGCTGACTAAAGCATACTCTGCTTATATTATGGTTTTCTTTTATTTGTTTAGTTTTCTTTGACAGTCATACAATTTGCACTGGAAGGATATGTTAGTGCTTGAGTGTCCTTATGACATAAGAAATCTGATAATTAACCAGGAAAGAATGTATATTGGGTTTCATTCATGTAATGTGAGTGACTACCTAGTGCCAACAAGGAGCTAAAGATATTATCTTTGAAAGAACTGTGCAATGGGAGTGCATGACTCGATTCAGTTTCTTGGACGTACTCCAAGACCTCCTACCAGTGTTCCGAAGATCTGCTCCAAAATAGGTCGTTAGAATTCTGAAGAAATTAAATGTGTATACACAGGTCCGCGCCCAAACAGATATATAAGACGGCAAAACATTACAACTTTTAAAATATTTATCCGCGGTCATACTGGCTTTTCGGGATTTCTGTGACATTTTATGTCTTTCCACCCCTTAGACGGTGGCATTTTCGAATTCACGAAGTCATTTTGAGGTATTTACGTGATCTTCCTTCCTGTTCAAAAATTCAGCTCGATATCTGAGGTTTAAGAAATACAGAAGATTAATCGAAACCGCGCCATATTTGTTTAACGCCCTTGGATGATGGATTTAAAAAAAAAAAAAAAATACTGAAACAAATTTTAGGGACATTCGGATCTTCATTCTGAAGAAAAAATTACCTCGATATGTAAACGGGTTTAAGAGTTATCGAGGATTGATTGAAAATATATTTTGCTGCTTTTCATCCTCTTCATTTTCGAATTCCAAAACTAAAGTCACTTCGCTATCTTAACGAATTTAAGCGCTATCGAGGATTCATTGAAAACACATTTCATCTCTTTTCTCTCCCTTAATCTTCGAATTTTGAAAAAATCTCTTCTTAGTGGGTGTCTACGACATAAGAGAAAGCCACTCTCAAAATGTCATGTCTTAGGTCCAGCGGTGTGTGCGTTGATGCTTGTGTGAGTGAGTGAGTGAGCAAGTCACTACATTTTATATACAAAGTGTATCAGTACAGCGGTTACAAATTTTCAGGAGAGATAGAGTACACCCAGACGATGGGAAATCACATAGCAATGCATGGTCGGAAACACTTCCCTGGCGCGGTAGTGACGACACAAGAAAGGACACAAACAAGAGGATAAAACATGTTTATTAATCCTAATACAACAAAAATGCTGGGAAGTTTTTGACTGGTGATGACGATCGATGTCTCTTTATGTTCTTTTTTCTTATTTTTTTCTGTATTAAGAGTAATAAACATGATTTCTCTTCTTGTTCGTGTCCTTTCTTTCCTACCATGCATCGCTGTGTGATTTCTCATCGTCTGGGCGTTCTTTATCTCTCCTGAAACTATTAGACCGCTGTACCAATAAATACATCTTGTATAGAGATAACTAGAATGTAACTGTTTGGTTTCACCATAGTTTTTCTGGTAAAATGAAGTAACTACCTGCAGGAAGCTATCGTGGTTTGCCCACTTCCAGTTGAGTAACTTGTATTAAGGTCCTACATTTTTTATTTTTATAATTTTACTGTGTCTGCAATTTAAGATGTGTATATCTTATAATCACACAATCTGACTGTTATATTTGCAGGCTGCCTTTCCTTGAGGCAGTAGTTGCAGAAGTGTCGCGTATCAGCGTGGTCGTACCAGTACCCCCGCCACATCGATGTACCGAGCAAGCCATCATAAATGGCTACGTGATTCCTAAGGTTAGTACTACAAATACTCTTTTATTTCCTCATTTTCTTACCAATGTAAGGTAAAAGTGTAATTAACAGAAAACGAAATTTACTAAAATTTCCTGTTTTATCGAAATAATTATTTTTAATACCTTCCTAAAATGGATAAAAGTTTCTGGACTCAAAATATTTAAATATGTGAGAAGACATATTTATGAGTCATTCATGATTTCTTTTTATTTTCAGTGTATCTTACTAACCATATAAATAAGAGATGGATATGTGCACATTCCTTCAAAAGTTTGTTAAACCGTTGTGTCATACCTAATTATGTAGGCTATTACTTAGGCCTACATTAAACAGATAAAAGTTGTGTACATTCAGTGCAATATTAAAAGAATTAATGTGATATTAATACTTCATTTAAGTGGAAAGATTACATAGAAAACCATCGATTTATGAAAAATATTTGGTCAAGGGAAAAATTCCTTAAAATTTTTCAAACACGAACAAAAAAATTACATTGATTTATATTTTTCAACTAGATACCTTGTCCACTGATTTTCTGCATGGTATGTGATGCGAAATTTAATTACTTGGGGCATAGTCGTTTAAAAATGCTTTCTTGTGTGTCACTGTTAACTTAAGTTCGAAAATATATCAAGCTGTTTTTAAAATATTCGGTACTTAAAAGCGTGTGTGCTCTTTTACAAAATGCCTGTAAACCTTTTAATCACAGTACTATAACTTCCCTTATAGGTACAGGAATCAATAAAAAATGTTTACGTAAACATATATTTATATTGTAGATAAATAAGAAAATAGTAGTTTACACCACAGTTAGATTTTATATCAGTTCTACAACAAGATAGCGAGGAAGTGATTGGGTCGTGCGCAAGAAGAAGAAAAATAATAAAATAATATACGCAATAATTTCAATATTTCCTTATTCAATCCATCTGAGGCCTGAATACTTTGCAAGCACGCATCTGATCCCTTCGTCTCACTATCCACTATATATCGCTCGAGGGTTGTTGCCAGGGAGGGCACAAGTTGCCGAGAATTGGACACTCCTGTGACCAAGGACCATGAAATATCTACTGGCTACTTATTCAGTTATGACCAGTCAGTAATAAGCGGCACCTACATGCCAGCATGTCAGTGGCTGTAGCTGTAGCGTCAACTGATAAGCAGCGCTTACATACCATTGTGTCAGTGGCTGTAGGGTCAACTAGCGCACAACACTGTACAGTTCTCTGCAACTTGTGCCCACCTGTCAACAACCCTCGAGCCGCCACTGGTTTCAACACTTAGATAATTAAGTCTAAAGAGCCATCTTAATTCTGTATACAATATTTCACAGAATAACTGAAAGTGGAATACCCATAAAATTTGCAGAAAATATGTTTTGATATAGCAGTTCAGACAGAAGAAATGGCAAGATGTGACATCACATCACATAGTTTATCTTTAGTTTACTTCTAGTGTTGTGACAAATACAAATCGTTCAGCCCAGATGTTTGCTGCCAAAGTAATAATTACATTTGAAGTGGGCTTCAACTCCAAACAAAACGTTGTTCGGAAATTCAAGGCCAGCAGAATTTTTCTGCGGAGTAAGCTGCGCAGCTATGTTTTCTTTATGAAACGCATTTGCCTCTCAACTTTGTCTATTCTGAAGATGTTAGTGAAGCAGTGCATGCCACACTACCCGGTGAATATTTCCATGTTGTAGTCATTGGCATGAGCACTTGACATAGGCCCGAGGACAACTCTGTGAAGTACTTCGTTGTTTCTGGATTTCCATTTTGTAGTCGTTGGCATGAGCACTTGACATAGGCCCGAGGACAACTCTGTGAAGTACTTCGTTGTTTCTGGATTTCCATTTTGTAGTCGTTGGCATGAGCACTTGACATAGGCCCGAGGACAACTCTGTGAAGTACTTCGTTGATTCTGGGAGTACTACACAGTATCAGTAGCGAGGCGAGGCGTGTACCAAGACAAGCGGTGATTAGCTATAACTGGAGACCTGAAAAATTCACGTTTTCTTTTATGCACAAGCTGGAATTCCAGAAACTATAGGTCTGTATCACGTTCACAATTGGCCGTTGACTAACTTGACTCTTCCTGGAAGTAGCTGAACCAATAATAAAACTGTTACTGAACACGGGTGCATTTGACTGTCAGCGAGCAGCTAATAAACATCTGCTATCAGATTCAGTACATAAATATTCTTGGAGGCTAGTCTACAGGTCAGTGAACCTGCGAATTTTTCCGGCCTCTATCTATAACAAGAGCCACGATCATGTCGCAGAAAGATTTTTGAATCTGGTTTCAAAGCCTTGCGTGCATATCGCCAGCTCTGCCTCATGGTTATTGGCAGCGTGTGTTTGTTGGACTCGTCTCTTGTTTGACTATACCAATCAGTCGATGTTATAGTGACTATTAAGCAAAGCTTCAGATGTGGACATGAGGCATTGACAGACACACTGGAAATCGCGGGAATAGTTGACTGTTTGTAAAGCTCCAACGTGATGTATATAACACAGAACATTGGCTATCGTTTATTTGTAGCATTTTTTCTCTCTACAACAGGCCCAGTTAGAACTGCACAGCTTGGACACACAGCGAGTGTGATTTGTCCCAAAACTGTTCACGTGTGCCACGGTTAATATAATACAGTTTATTGGAGACTATTTTAAACATTTTCGCGATTTTCCAGTGTCTCTAGGCATTAAAACTAAATGATGCAAAAAAAATTTTGCCAGATACGGTGGCTCCAGCTATGACTGTACACAAATCGTATATTGTCTGTGAAACCTTTGGACTGGTAGTTGAGTTGCAGGTACACTCGTGGGGAGGTACGAATTCACCACTAACACATAATCTTCGCAACGTATCTCCATTAGCTTTCTCTCCGGCAGCGTCGTGCTCAGTGTATCTACTGGGACGTACTATGTACGACCAACAATGCTTTACCACTGTACAAAATGAACAATCACTTGGGCCATTAACTTTTCGTTAAGAGGATTTTGCCCCACTTTGTTTCAGTGTCTTAACGTGTACTTCTGCAGATAGACGAAATGGTTATTAGTAGAGGTGCGTGAATTTCGCATATTCATCTGGCAGCAGTGTATATTTCTCAGTCCTATACACGCTCTGGCCAAAATCCAGTATCCATCGGCTTATAACCGTGCATGCGGGTAGCACGTGATAGCGCTGTGAATTATTTACTTATTTACTACCGGCTTGCTTTAGTCAAGTGTGTGACGATACAATCACCGCCCAATCACAGAAGTTACTGTGAAGTATATGGTATTGGCGTTCAACCTGACCTACAATATATCCGGGAAATTCACGTACCTCTAGTTATCAGCAGTGTGTCTTTGTGAAGTTACATTTCACACGTGACTGTGCCTGTCACAATAAGGGTACTGCACACCACGTATCTGTAACCTCAAAATCAGAGTCCTGAAAAATTCACGTTTTCGTTTAGGCACAAGCTAGAATTCAAGCAACTGTAAGATCGTGTAACTATCGTAATTGGCCCTTTACGTATTTGATACCGCTTACAAGGCGCCGAGCCAATAACAAGGAACCAACTAAATGCAGATCTGCAGCGAACAGCCAATGAGCAGCTGTTACTTGCTTGAATACACAAATATTTTTGGAGGCTAGCCTACATGTCAGTGAACCCTCGAATTTTTCCTGTCTCTACTCAAGATATGGGAATGTTAAAATATCCAACAATGACTATATGAAGCAAAACTGAACATGCGAACGTAAGACACTGAAACAAATTGGGGCAAAATTCGTTTTGCGGAAAGTTCGTGATGATCCTAAGCATAAGTACAATTTCTCAATTTCGTGTGGTCAGTGCAAGGCTTCGAGGTGACTCCGTTATGAAATGCAAGAAAAAAGTACTGAATATTGTTTTGCGTTTTATTGAAGGGACTAATGCACTGTTAAAAAAAAAAAACATATTTGGCTACCGGAGCTATTTGTTGTAGTGGGTCTACTTGCCCTTAAAAAATTAATTAAATGTAATATTTCATGTAAATACAGTAAATTGTGTCAGAAAAGTATAGAAACCGTTGAAATTTCATTGTCTTCAGAATCGCGTGTTTAGTCTCACTCAATCACAATAACTTGTTTCATGTAATTTATAGTAAATTTAGTTTGGCTTACTGGCCAGAGGCGAAGGGTTTGAAATGAGTTCTTGAATTGTGTCACGGCCATTTAACCCTTCACGCCAAGGGAAAGCGAAAGTTATAAAAATGAGAAGAGCTGGCCCGAGACCTTGAATTGGTGTGGGAAACCGAACTCAGGGGGCGAGAAGTAGGTCAGAGCAGAGGCGTGGCTTCGCCGAACCCCTACAGTGAAATTTAACATTAACTTTAATATCAGTCATTATAAAGGACCAACATTTTGTACATAAGATCGAGTATATGTAAATGTCTACCTGTGTTAATTTTGAAAAGAGATATTAAACCGATATTGAGGAAAGGCCAAGTTTAGTTTTGTCAGTTGTCCACAGAGCCTGCGATTGGTTAGGAGTATAAGGGTGGGTATTAAGTGAAAGTGCCACGAACGCGTCAGTTAGGGAGCTTGAGGGGACTCTGGCAGTGGCCGCCACTAAGTGTGGTTGGGCCCCGAGCCGCGGGTATTCACAGGGTACCGTGGAATTATTTTACTATCGTCATGACCACCACGAAGTGTTGTAGTGCCAGAAGCCAGAGGTATTCGCAGGAGTCTGCATTTGATTAAAATTGGCTGTCTTTGTGGTCGTCACTGGGGTGTTGACGTACCCACGGTTGCCGCGATCGTAGGCGTGGTTGGCCTCGAATTTCGGACGCATCTATATAGTAAGACATTTTATTTCTCGTCACCAAGGGTGAACGCTCGTGTGGGACTGACAGAATAAATTCGGGATTTCTGATGTGTCCAAAAAGGAAAGAAATTCCGGTGTGGTAATTCATTATTAGTAGCACCTGTCATAAAGAAAAATTGAATATTTATCAAACTTGTATAAATATTTCTCTCCAAATAACCGAAGAAGGTTCCATTGTATCGGCCCTACAGCAGAGTACTAATTTCTTTTACAGAACATACTGTTCTTCCTACAATTATTTTTATTTTGCCGTAAGAATGGAGATATTTTGTCAAATCTTAATACTGTACTGAGGTCTTCAGCGCTGGTGCGGTTAAGATTGAGTATAGAGGAACGGTGGAAAGCTACTGTACAGGAAACGGAAATGCCTTGAGAAATACCCACTCACCAACGACAGCATCCACCAAGATTTTCACATACGAATAGTGGGCGCGACCACACCAGGAATCGAACATAAGTCAGTTTGGTATTGTAGGAAGAATACAAATAGTACAGGCCCCTAAACTCTATTACTTTCTCTGCTTGAACAGAATGACGGTTCCTACGATAAAATGTTTTTAAGTGTGCACCCAAAACGTAGTAAATCACTAAAGCGCGTATACATTGGCGAGTCGAACCGTTGCTGTAACAGCTCGCGAACTGTCCGTGAAATCACATTGCTGAAAGTTGCGATCTATAGGTTCGCGATCAAACGGCACTTAACTCGGAGCGTTGGCTATGTAATCTCACGAGGAACTGTTAGCTGTGATTGTTATTAGTGTTGCGGCTTTAGTAATGGCACAATTATTAAAAAACAAGAAGAAAGAGGAGAGCAAACCTCGGCGTTGGTGGCGCACAAATTTGTATAAAATAAAACTTGCTGATCCGTAACTAATGTTGGAAACTTCACAAAAATGTCGCCTACCGATTTCGAACATCTGCTAAACAAAATAGGACGAAACGTTATCAAAAAGATTACATACTATCGTACTCCGATCTCAGCTTAAGACATGTAAGCCGGTGGAGCTTCGGGTAGGGAGATATAGTTAAACATTTTCTGTGCTCCGTAATTATGCAGTTGTTGATAATAATCGGGCTTTCGCAGGTTATCTGTAACACTTTGGTAGCTACCTCGGCACAGAGGATTCATACACAAGCCTACAATACTTATTCAGAATTTCCAAGCAAACCATCGGAAGATTCGTACCAGAAGTGTGTGCTGAACTCGTTGAAGAATTAAGAGGATATGCCAAGGTAACCTGAATGAAAAACACCATCAATGAAGCTTTTTCATACGGTTCGCCTAAGAGGATATTCAACTATCGGATCAGTAGAGCTCGCCAGGTTGTGGAAAATAGCTTTGGCATACAAGTGTCGTTGTGCTTCGTGTTTTAAGGAAACCTACACTGTTGGAACCTGATAAAGCTGAACTAATTGTCTTGTCTACAAATTTTTGCACAATTATCTGAGGAATCACTTGCCTCACTTACACACGCCCCACGGTTCACTGGATCGCAGAGAGAAAGGGCATTTAATTGAGAGATCTTGGAGACGTGATGCAAGTACACATTCCTTGCTACCCCTAACTAATGATAATCCATGGCTTATAATCAAAAAATAAGAGATGAAATAGCGAACTACTGCATCAAGGAATGTGTTCTGCCATGGCAAAATACATACCTCGGCTTGAGGAAAAAGGCATCACCATATTCACTGTGTGTAACCTCTTCCTTAGTACGTCTCTATCCTCTAGAAACCGAATGGCTTCAAAGGCAAATCATTTACTTTTATACGTGTCTGACGTGCCTGTAAAACAGATCCATTAGTTATTATTAATTGTAAATAACAATTATGTTATTTAATTCAATGTAATTTTTTGATCCAACTTTCACAAGTAATACAATTTTTTTTAGAACATCATTGGAGGCAGGTAATCCTTTACATTGTTTCAAGAATTAAATATGTAATATGGTATTGCTTTATACAAATGTGTATATGTAACGACAAACGTACATTTTCCTGTTCCTTTTGATTTGGTTTCTTGACTCTTTTCCATGCGGTACGACGACAGTAAACAGACAATTTTACTTCTGCACTCTTCTGCCAGTCGAGCCATTGTCCTTCCTGTATCACACCAGGCATCCTCTTTTAAATTTTTTTGTAATGATTTTCGTCTTTAGGATTCCATATCAGTTATTTTCCTTTGTAAACTTCTAATAGTTGAACGACCTCTTCTTCCGACCACTGTGCCATGGTTTGTTCGTGAAAGGCTCGCGAACAACGTACACACGCACGAACCTGCCACGAACCCGTCCCAGCATGAACTGCGTCGTCCTTTGTGTTCGTCGAAAATACCGACTCCAGACGGATCGCAACGAACGGTTCCCGAGCGGTTCGTGAACGCGCATATAACCCCGTCCCAACTTGTTCGCGAGCCGTTGCAGCAACGGTTCGGCTCACAAATTTAGAGTAATGTAGGGTAAGAGTCCGCACAGGGAAAGAGTCCTACTTCGAAGTAGTTACGCTCTGCGTCACTAGATAGCACTGGCATGACCATGTGCGCCTTTCGAAAGAGCTATTGCAAAGTGGGTTTAGTTGGCGTGTTACTCCCGCCATTACAGAGAGAGTGGTGGCCGTTTATTGTTTTCAGCACTGTGAGATGTTGTTTACTTTGTTCATAAGAGTGTCGAAATTTGCACGAAGTCTTCAAACCATTCTGCGGAAAGTACGTAGGCATTAAAAGTAAGTATTTACGTATTTATTGATTAGGTGTTTTTTGTTTTGAAGCGATGGGTAAATTATGGCTAATGGAGGAAAGGTTTTGTAACGTTGGGGGCAAGTTTCCTGGGGCAAGAGTCCGCATATCATCACGTGCGGATTCTTGCCCCACACAGTCGTAACATTTTGGTAAATGGATTTAATGTATGGGAACTATATTTTTCAGTGTGTATTCACTAATGTATTTAAACTTTAATTAAATATCCCAAAAGTCAACCGGACAAATATTTAATTTTTATATTCTGTAGTTGAAAGATGAAAATATTATTTAATACTGAGTGACAACTCTGCCTGGGTTTTGTTTCAACCATGTCTCAACAGCCTGGCTGTAATAGGTTTCCATTGGGAACATGAACGATCTATCAAGCGGTTGCATTTTGTGAGTGCAGTGTGGAGGCAAAGATATGATGTGAACACCATTCTCACGAGCTATTTCCAGTGGAGCTCCTCCATCAAGTTTATTTCTTCTTTCTGACTCTGGCTACATGAATTCTGAACTGTTCTTAGAGTGGCTTCAACATTTTGTCTCCCATATTAAGCCTTCTAGCGATGACCCTGTCCTATTTATTTTGGATAATCATTCCTCACATATTTCCCTACCTGCTATCATGTTCTGTCGGGACAATCACATCCATCTTCTTTCTCTGCCTCCTCACAGCTCCCACAAAGCCCAGCCACTGGATAAAACTTTCTTCGGACCATTGAAAGTTGATTATTCAAATGAGTACACCAGATGGATATCAGCTCGTCCTGGTCGTTCCATCACACAGTTTAAAATTTCTAATCTATTTCGGTTGGCATATGAAAAAGCAACATCTGTGGGAAATGCAGCCAAAGGTTTCGTATCATGTGGGATAATTCCATTCAATCCTGATATTTTCACAGACATTGCCTTCCTTCCATCAACAGTTACTGACCAGCCTGCCACAAACAACAATGCCGAGCCATCTAGGCCTACATCTTCCTCTTCGCCTTGTTTTCTGGAAAGGATTAGGCCTAATTATGCAGGTACCTCATCTAGGCCTCCTATGCCTATGCATTCTCGGACAGACACTGATACTGACGGTGCTGCAGATAGGCCAAGGTTAATTGATCTTTCAACTCATGCTGGAGCTACTATCATGTCTACTCCTACAAAAGTTTGTTCTTCTGTTTCACCAGAATTAATAAGGCCTCTTCCAAAACGTAGCAGTCCTCAAAAAAGAAGGAAAAATTCCAAAAAATCACAACTACTGACAGGGTCCCCTTACATTAAGACGGTTTCTTCTTTACAGTCGAGCAGCAACACATATTCAAAGTTTACAAAAAACAGCTCAAAGAAATGCAAACCAAAAGAGATGGTCATTAAATGGATTGGAGCAAGTCGTCAGTCAAATTGGTGTGGGAGTAAAAAAGGCATATTATGTTCAGGGAAAGGTGACTACTACTGTGGGGGTTGTGGTGCAAGATATGAAGAGCCTCCGAATGTAGACTGGATAATGTGCCATGCATGCAGATCGTGGTGGGAAGAACCTTGCACAGATTATATAGGAACTGGTGTATTTAAATGAGATGGGTGCAAGTAGGACTCTTACCCAACGGTGACAGGACTCTTGCCCCTCATGTGGGGCATGTTTCCTATTATACATTGTTTCACTTTTTGTCATGTTTAAACTTCATAACATCTTCAGTACTTATTGTAAACATTTCACTTTGTTCTCAAATGTTGTAGTTGTATGATAATGTGTCTTTCAGGACTTAGTTTTTCAATAGAGGTGAAAAAATTACAGATGTGTCCTTAAGTGCGGACTCTTGCCCCATATTACTCTATAAACGCCGTAAGAGGTAGTACAGTTTTATACAACGTCAGTAAATTGTAACAGATCTTACTTATTATGTGTTATACATAATTCTTAAAGGAACTGAGATATCTGTTTTGCCGTAGAAGCAGTACATTTCTTTATGCATTGCGATCGACATGATCAAGATGTAAACACTCAGAATTGTCAAAATCTACTGAAGTTATATTAAACAGACTCTACATTGCTTCAAAGCCTAGTACACTCGGGCATATTTCTTGTAAAAATAGGCTAACATATTGTTAACCTCGAATAGTAACAACCTTGAGTCGTTTGCATAGCCACTGGGCAAACTAGCTAGTTCGGAATGGGGACGATTGTATTTTTTCGTTATCTCTCGTGTTGTCGAATATTAACAACTTTTTTGTGGACGCTTAACTGTCTGTTTTTTTAAATAACCTACAAAGACTAAGTATTTTGAAGTAAATAATATCTAGCTGGACAAAAGAAGCTTTTGAATTAATATGGCAAGATCTTGCATCACGACACTTGAACGTAATATCTACTACCGACAGGATTTCCATTGTTACACTTTTTTTTGTGCATACATAATAAGTATTGGCAAATTACCCCTAAAAACATAAATGAAGATTTAAAATCTCCAATAATCATGGGATGTGGTGGCCGAAGTGTCAGACCATTCACCTCCCACCAATGCGATACGGGTTCCGATTCCCGAAGGGGTCGGTCCCCGGATTTTCGCATGTGTGAATCGTGCCGGATGATGCCGCTGGTTGGCGGGTTTTCTCGGGGATCTTCCGTTTCACCCATCCATTCATTCCGACGCTGCTCCATACTCACATCATGTCACCGCCCACCAGCGCTAAAGACCTCGATGTTAAGTGCTGACCAAAATCTCTTCACTCTCACTCTCCAATCGTCATATCCATGATGTTGAACTGCAACCTCGTATGTCGAAACAATGCAATTTCCTGCATACAGCAAATTTGTATGTCACGGTTATGTCTATATTTTGATTAATATGTGTGTTATATAATTTAAAATGCATGTTCTAGCATGGTAAAGATGTCTGAACAGTTATTATGAGTTTTGCTGTGATTACTATGTTTTATTTAAAGTGGTTTTGCCTTTCTGACATACGAGGTTACACTTCAACACCATCGATTGTGAATGTTGTACACCGCTGATGCCCACTTCTGCGTATAAGAAAGTTGCCCGTGTGTACTGTGGTAAAGTAAATGGTAACAAAGTATTTGGAATGGAATGGAGCTTTGTGTGGCAGGACACGACCATGTTCGTGAACCTGTGGGCGCTGGCGAACGACAAGGAGCACTGGGGCGACCCGGACAACTTCCGGCCGCAGAGGTTCCTGGACGCGGAGGGAAGGTTCGTGCGAGACCCTTGGCTCAGCGTGTTCGGCCTGGGTAAGAGGACCTGCCTGGGAGAGTCGTTGGCCAGGAGCTCGCTGTACGTGTTCTTCGCCTGCATGCTGCAGGAGTTCTCGCTTAGCCTGCCAGAGGGCGACCTGCGACCCAACACCCGCCCCAGACCCGGCCTCACCGCCACCCCGCAGCCCTTCAGGGTCTCCCTTACCGTCAGACCATGATACCACAGCCATTTATAACAAGTCACGACGTTAGCCTGCGTCTGGGTTAACTCTACTACACGTTAGCAAGATGGCTGTTTATCTCACGGACGAGTTTGGCAAATGACAACTTACGCCAATTGCACCGGAGTCGGTTAAGGGAGTGGTTCACCCAAAATTGTAATTGTTTTAATAATTATTATACTTGTGAGATATATTGTTTGTTATGTAGACATACATTGCGACTACATTTGCTGTATTTTTTTAAATGATTTTGTATAAATTAATGGCATGTCAAAGTCCGAATTTGCATAAAACCGTTTTATGCTAGGAAGGAAAACCAGTGAAATAATTCGCACTGAAGAACCGTATCACGGGCTACGTCAAGACCTCTATAAAAACCGCACTGAATAATATTTTGTATTTAAAAAAAAAAACAAGAAAATTTTTAACTTTTTAATTTCAAAACTAGTAATTTTTTAAAATTACAAAATACTGTTCAATACGATTTTTATATAGGTATGTGACACTGTTCTTCAGTGTGAATGATTTCATTTTGGTAAGTCAGTTGGTTTTCCTTTCTAGTATAAAACCGTTTTAAGCTAATTCGGACTTCAACATGCCATTAACGTACACAAATTCATTGAGCACCAAAAAAATTATTTTAGCAAATGTAGTCACAATGTATGTCTGCATAACAAACAATATATCTCACAAACATAAAAATTTTTAAAGCAATTAAAATTTTGGGTGAATTGACCCCTTAAGGGATTGTAATAAAATAAACTTTACGTAACAAAATCGTTTGATTTTAAACTTTTTACTGAAAAACAAAGTCATTTCAACGTTTGTTACTTCATTCGTAAAAATGAAAATAATTTAAAATTATGTAAGCTCTCTAAAATGGAAATGTCGACACCTGATTTAGCCTTCTTTCCGATATCACAACTATTAGTAGAAATTGTCCGGTGTCCCTTGCCAAACATTGAACCACTGCGTTTACATGGGAGATGTAAATAGTTTACTTTAAACATGTTAAGCCAAACCGAAGGGTATAGACAAACCAAGCAAGTTCCGATCTAGAAGACGTCTCGTTCAGTTCAAGCACGATTTATAAGTAGGTTCGGAAGACTTCTCTTGTGTGCTTCATTCCTATTGGCTGCTTCGAGAGAAACAAGCTGTAATTAGTGTGGCAACTTTTTGGTACGTCGTTTTGTATCCATTTAATTAACTCAACTGTAATATTTAAAGCGTTTATGTTCGTTATAAACGTATAATGAAATTGTAGTAAAATATAATATGTACTTAAATGTCACATAGTTTAGTGTTCATGTTATTATAGACAAATATTATACGTTTTAATTGCCATATTTGTTTAGATTATAGAAAGTCCGTTGGTTTTCGTGTGTATTTTGGAACCTTGTTAAATTTTTTGACTAGAAATAAATTGGCTCCTGTATGTGTTAAACTTGAAAATTTTCACAAACGACTCGTTTAACCGTCGTCTGGGGCCGTGGAAGGGTGACATTTGAGGCGTTCGTACAGTTATCCAAATAACTTAGAGATTCCTCTTAGAGCTGAGTGGGCTGCTGTCGGCAGACAGAAATACCAAGTGGCACGAAAATAACATGTTACCAGCAGACATAACCAAAACAACAACGAAGTGAAACTGATTACATGATATTCAGAATTTCGTATAAATAAACATGAAAGGAGTATTATATGAAACTGAAACAAAATCATGTAATTTATAATAATATTCTGCAGCCGTTGCATTTAGTAAAATATACAAACCATGTGAAAATGCGTCGACTTAATTTGAATTCCTGCCATCTCAAAACTGTGTATTGTTTACAGGTATTTATACATAAATTGGTGATCAACAAAAAAACCTAGTCACGTGATCTAGAACGTTGCATATTTCAAACGCCGTAGAACTACCATTTTGTCTTTACGTCTGGGTTGGGGAAGAGGTCCTAGATTCAAATCTTCGTCGGGTGTGTTTCGACACTGCTAAGTTAGTAAATTTTTCCTTTCACGTAAATAAATACTACAAGTTAACGAAATTATTTCAATCAGACCTAATGTAGACCTACGGAAATCGTACTTCAGTTTTTTACATAGTTCAGCTGTTTGAATGTGTAATTTTTAGTCATTCTCCATAATTTCCCAATGTGGGGCACAAAGATGAAAGTTAGAATATTTAACCTGTGGTCGGCGCAATGACTATTTTATTTTGAAAGAGTCAATGTGTAGCACTTTCGTCATACTAACTTCCCCCGACGACAATTTACATTTTTCAGACGTAACCAGGAAATCTTGTAATTTGTCAAATTAGTTCTGATGCCTTTTTATCGTGCCAGTGAAGATTATAACTTTCAAAAGTTAGGGTTCTTAAACATTTTTTCAACGCAGTGTTTTAATCGTGTTTGGTTTACAGCATTTCAAAAATTTTACTGCAATTTTATCAACAGTTCTTCAGCAACTGTTCTTTGATTTCAGGATATAATTTTTTTGAATTTTACCACAAAACTTGACAGTGAAAAGCCATAAAATTAGTTTGCTTTTCCAATAATAAAACAATTAATTGATATTAGTTGAAGACGCTAATTAATTCATGTTTTTTTTTTATTTCTAGGATAATGGCAAATAAAATTCAAGTTATTCCTTAAATATATTTTGTTCGTAAAACTCATTCTTTTATTTCACAAAATTTATAAATATTATTGGATGTCGTACACAAAATAAAAGCATTGGAAATGTTGTACAATTTTTTATATTTTTGCGAATACATTTTTAGTTAAGTGTGACATGTTTTATTATACCGAAGGAATGTTTGAACTTTTGTCTACCGTGATGAAAGAAACGTAGACGACTATGTCTCTGTAACCCAGAGCCTGTATCGTCGGCTAGAAAGCTTGTGGGGCTGTTTTGCACTTCAAGTACACGGCGCTGTACACGGCACGGCAGTAATAGGGCACTGACCCGACGACAAAACCGAAATAGAAACACAATAATTTTGAACGATAAGTGTGTCAGCTTCGGAATTCACTTTAAATACACTTCGTATGTGGCGTCAGTTTCAGGTATCTCAGATTATATTCTGCATCCAATCCCGGGTATTTCATTTTATGTTTCCATTCCGATAATGTTAGTGATAGTACATGTGCACAAATGTTATGCATTTTTAAAAGACGGTTGTTACTGTCACGATTATACAAGTAAAGTTTTATAAATTCGAACTCGCATCGTCTTTTGTGCTTGAAAAAATGTCGCAGGCAGCAGTTATGTTAGTTCCAGTCCAAAAAAGAGTCTGACTGTATAGTTATATATTAATATTGTGAGTTTTATTACAATAATTGGGACTGCTGTTGTTTTAAAATTATGAAAAATTGCAATGTTATTTTGGCTAAAAAAATTAATAAACTGATATTCTGGGCTGCTAAAATTATCAGCAAATTCATACCAATATCCTATACATGAGTTCCTTTGAGACTGTTTGCAGCATTTGAGAGCTTTCTTGTGAAATTTTAATAATTTTGGCTAAAATAAAAAACCGTTTGAAAGGCACTCAAGTTTCATCTTAGTCACGACACACTTGACTCTGCTAACCCTGAAGGACATTTGAAGCTTTTTGGTCACCATCGATTAAATCTGAAACAGAGACCTAGTCAAAATGATGTTTTTTTTTTCTAAGAAACTTTCTGTGAAAATGTAACAGTAGCTGTTTGGCTAAGCACCTTTCTTCGGGTTACGGACTTCGTGAATAAACACAGCACAGTTAATGCATTTATTGAGGGGATATATTATTTAAGATACACTTTGCAATAAATGAAAATCAAATTACACCTTGCAAATATTAAATACAAAAACACGCACAGAATTGTAAAATGTGATGCACTTATTCTACAAAGGGGCTTTTTCAATTACTATCCGGCACCGCGGACACCTCCTACCAAGGCGATCCGGGTTCGATTCCCGGTGGGGTCAGTCCCCGAATTTCGCGTGTTGGAATCGTGCCGAACGATGCCATTAGTCGGTGTGTTTTCTCGGGGATCTCCCGTTTCCCCCGCCACTTCATTCCGGCGCTGCTCCGTACATATCACACCTCACCGATGTTGAGCACTGACAAAAATCTCTCTCACTCAATAACTCCCATGATTCTTCAGAAAAAATAATAATAATAGTAAGTAATTTATTGAGAATGAGTGACATATCTTCTTAATATTGGGAAGAGTCGTAATAAGATCGCGGATATTTGTCGGAGTGCCTACAGAAATGAAGACGCCTAAGACACTACTTCAACGTCTCTTAACGAGACTGGTGTCGTATAGTATAATGCAAATATCGTGAAAAAATATCAAATTTTACTGGGACGATGTATTATTTTGTATGTTTGATAGTCTACCGATACAAATATTACACTCAGCATTAGAGACCGGAAAAATTCACGGGTTCGCTGTCCTGTAGGCTAGCCTGCAAGAATATTTTTAAAAATGAAGCAGACAGCAGATGCTCATTAGCTGCTTGCTGTTAAAGTGATATAGGTGTGTATTACTTACATTTATATTATGGGCTCAGAGACTTCCAGGAGGTGTCAAATAAGTCAAAGGACATCTGCGAAAGTGATACAAACATACAATTGTTGGAATTCTAGCTTGTGTCCAAATGAAAACGCGAATTTTTCAGGTCTCTACCCGTCATCTTCCTGTATCATTATTTAAATAAAGCTGCCTGTAAAATTTCTAAAAGTCGTTTTTGTTTAGTTCGAAATAATTAAAACAAACTTTGTAGACATATCAAAATATAAACAACTTTAAACTTTTTAATATCAACCTCAAATGAAATACCACAAAAATTTAAACATCAATTATTTTAAAACCTAAGTGCCTGTATCCTTCGTAATCTCTTCGTGACAGTAAGATAGTGTCTTAAGTAGTACACATGCATGCATTACTTTTTAATGTATTATGATTTATGATTTTTGGTTTGGTACAACAATGAATTTTTTCTTACTTTTTAACACACATTTCTTATTTTCACAAATATTTATTCACACTGCATTTTTTAATTTGTGTAGCACATTGTAAAGAACGTTTTCTACACTACTTCCTTTTTAATTTTTTTCTTCAGTTTTTAACTAGTTGTTCATTTCAGCTCTCACTGATCTGTCTCAAAAGTGCAAATAATGAATAGGAGTTTTTCAGAATCTGAAACAGTAAAATTGTACAAAAGTATTAAACAATGAAATACAAAAGTGTTTTCAATATCGATTTAAAAGGTTCACTAGATATCTGCCGTAATAACTTTATATACCCTTACAGTACATGACAATATTCTTGAAAGAGGTACGGCTCGAACCCACGCACATCAAATTCTCAAGGAAAGCAGACTTTCGCTCTAACAGAGGCAAATAGAAATAAGCCCTTCTCTCTAATTTACGGTTTCGTATTCTGTCCTGGCATAATTTTGAGTTAATGAGTACAATACTCCTTACTACTAGAGGTTTCCCGTTTCAAAAAGTTATCTACGCCTAGAAGCAATCATATTCGTTTTTAGTGTGCCAACTTTAAGAGTGAGATTTTGCTAGCCTTTCCAATTATTCGGGTAAGCAAAATAAGCAATTTCTTGATACCTGTTAAGGAATTAGGTAAATGGTGGATTTCAGTACGTAACCATTACATTATATTTTAAAACATGTAAATTAAATGTAAGGTATTTTTTGAACAAAGCAATTTAACATTATTTATAGATTTTTGGATTTTTTTTCATGTTTATTAGTTGCAAGGGGGAGAAATAATGTCATAAAGATTTGACTTTCAGGAAGATTTTGTTACTTAGAAGGATTCAATTTTATGTTTAGTGAAGACAAATCTTTTTTTTAATTGGATACAGTAGAAAAACTAGCAACAAACAAAAAATCAAATAAATAATAATAATAATAATAATATAATTAAATACGCATCTTTGATCCCTATAAACTTCAACATCTTACGTTTAATTAAATAATTTCTATCACAGACATCAACATTTGAGTGCGGTGCGGTACCCAACGCGTATTTAGGACACTACAGTGTTAAAGGCAATTTTCATCAGAATGTTGTTATTTTTATATTCGTGCCGGATTTTTTTTTTCTTTTAGACACAAAATGTGACTAAATTTTGCTCTCATACAGTTTTTTATATCTCGCATAGTTTTTGCATATTGGCTCGTTAAAGCCAAAATTTACACGTTTCCGTTTTAAGGACGACATTTAAACCTACTCGCTTACCAAAGTAAAAAAAACCGCAAAATAAAATATTTTTGTTTTTTCAAAAATGTATTTATATTTTAATTTTTTTATTTTAAATTTCAGCATTTTTGTTTAAATACAGAATGTTT
>PNEQ01002565.1:33571-51387 GCA_003012365.1 Medauroidea extradentata
TTTTTTTTTTTTTTTTTTTTTTTTTTTTTTTTTTTTTTTTTTTTTTTTTTTTTTTTTTCCAGTTTAGTATATCAGTTGGTTTTAGTGTGGTTCTTAAAACGGAAACATGCACATTTTGACTTTAGGGCGCAGTTCACATCAGTATTCAATGCCATTTTTTATATTTGTATTAGATTTATTTCTCACTTTATACATAAATTGTGACTACATTTTACGGTTTTATGTACGCCACTTAAACCAAATGACATACCAAACCGAAAAAAAAAATCACAGTGTTTAACAATGCCATAAGCTATAACTTGACACATAAAAAAAAAAAAGGTGTTTGTGTTTTTGAAAAACTGTTGAAATTTTTTAAATTTTCATTTCAAAATTCTATATTATTAGGTAAATACAAAAATATTTTATTTTTTGTTTTTATATATGTTACGTTATAGCCTACAACAATTTTATACACTGTGAATTTTTTCAGTTTGGTATGTCAGTTGGTTTTAGTGGCGTACATAAAACCGTAAAATGTAAATTTTGACGTTTACGACTCGTTGCGGAAAAACTGTGAGAGATACAAAAATTTCCTAAGAGGAAAATGTATTCACAATTTATGTCTAAAATGAGAAAAATGTCTGGTACAAATATAAAAATAAAAAATGACATTGAAAACTGATATGAACCGCGCCCCTAACATGCCATTACGCGAAAACTATGAGAGATAAAAACATTTCATAAGAGCTAAATTTAGTCATATTTTGTGTCTAAAATAAGAAAAAAACTGGTACAAAAAAAATAAAAACCTGGTGATAAATATTGCTGTTTACCACGCCCTTAAGGGCATGGGCTCGAGTTTCTTCGCATTTAACAACAATTATTTTTTAAAACATAAATGGGAGCCGATATCGTAAAATCGCCTCGTAACTTTGTTATGACTGATTTAAACTGCATCATCTAATTTTGTCGAGTCAGAAGACTGTAAAATAGTTGCTAATTAGTTAATTAACGAATTTTCCTTGTAATTGATAAATTAGCTATACTCATCATACAGTTTTTCTCGAAAATTTACATTGCATAATAAAACCAATTTGCAACAAAGTTACGAAGCAATTTTACGATATCGACTCTCGTATGGATTTTAAAAAATAATTCTCTCGAAAGCCGAGAAACTCGGGCCCAAGCCCTTAAGATCAGAAAGTCTGGGCGCGGGGGAGTTTATACAATTTGGCAGATAGTAAAAAGTGCCGAGGTGTTAAAAAAAACTCGCTTTGACGTATGGTCTGTAATACGGTAGCTGCTTACCGCAGTGAACGTGCTGAGAGAGATGGTGTGCAGGTTGCCGGCAGTGAGAGATACTTTAGTCTGGGACCTCAACATGACCATCTGGACGGCTGCACGGAACTGTGAGGAGCCGTTCATCCACGGGCTATCATAGGCTGCCGACTGCACCATGCTGCTCTGCAACACCATCGAGTCTTCACCATACTTCGCCTACTTACCACTCGCTTATTTGTTATTACTATTTTACAGGTCGTTCGAGTTAAAATGAGCAATAAAAATGTAACCTTTGAAAAATATCATTAGCCGTTATTGCGTGGGATAAAGTGAGCACTAAAAATTTAACCTTTTAAATATAGCACTAGGCGCTATTACATAGAATTCAACATTAACTGTAGTTGTCTTACTACTTGTATGGTTGCCGGCGAAATTACCCAATACAGTTCCGTGCATTTTTTTATTAAAGTACAACAATACTAAAACAAAATCAACCGAAATCAAAACACTTGTATTTTATATAAATAATAAAATATTTTTATCAAATTATAAAGGTTCCTACCGACTGCACAATTTATCTTACACGCGCAAACATCAAGTGACGTGTCCAGAGAGGTTAGAAATTTTGCCGTCGTTAGCCGCTACGCGCGGAAACATACTAATTGGCTGAAAATAGAACTTTAGCGGGTCTTATTTGAATGCTCACTTTATCCCGAACCGCCTATGGTATGGTTTTGTCGGATCGTTGTCGAGTATTTAGCAAACTACGCTAAACACATAGAGTTAAACACTTACGGCCGTGGTCATTCATTTATTTCAAACAAATGCAAATAACTTGTATATTTCTTAACCAAATGCTTTGAAAAAATTTGAGACTGTGTACAGTCATTGGAATCACAATTTTGCCACAGCTTTTTTTTTTTTTTTTTATAATGTACCTTTTGCTAGCTAAAAATTATTCTGCTTCATTTTGGCATATTTTGACCATAATATATGTAATATTTCAGGGGCAAAATCTAAAAATCCGTTTGGTGCATTGCAACAGAAAAATTCTGATACAAACGATGATATATATGTGTTAAAACTGCAAGAATTAATTTCTTATACGTGTATTAATTTGCGTAAGAAAATATTTTCGAAACAACTGCAAAACAAAAGAGAGAGGTCTTAACTGCCAAATACGGCATAATTTCAGTACACTATAAATCAGGTGATACCGCAACATTCAGCAAACTAGAAGTTCGTACGTTGCTGCCGTGAATGAAAATAATCATTGAAGTCCGACAATTTCGGTAATTGTTACTTGTGTTTGTTCTTACGCTTACTGTTACCATGTGTGAAATAAATGTTCCAGAAAAATTTCTCAAGTTTTCTCATGGTTACATGAAACTCCAGTCAACATTAACTTCAATAAACTTTTGCTACTATGAGAGCGCTTTTTTCGCATTTTATGTAAGGAGATGGATGCTTCCTGTTCTAAACTGAACTCGGAATGCCTATGGAATGTTATGTAAAGTAAATTCTAACTGGCATTACATAATGGTAACAATAAGCGGCCTATGAAATCATACGTTTTATTGTAAAACAATATTCGCAAATCTGTAAGCAATGTTATACGATGACCCTTTCATTAAAAGCAATCTCTTTCACCGAAATAATAAATACACAATTTCGGTGACTGATATTATTCACCAGAAATGCATCACTTTGACAAAACGTTCGCTCGTTAAGTTGATTAAAATATTTTCTACGTTTGCTGTTTTATATCGGTTTCATGAACGTTTTCTTCGCCATATTAAAAAGACGAATTCGATGGTGAATAATTTATCACAGCCCCAAACAGTAAAAACGAGCGTTTCAGAAATATGGTGATAACTCTGAAATTACATTCGACAGTTTTTGAACACTCAAGCAAAGTACACGAATTTCTTTACCTGGTATATGATCTCATTTCCATACCAGCAGTACATCAGCAACTCGAACAAAGTTACTCCCAGGTATCCGGAATATTTCAAAAATTCTGTGATACCGCCTTTTTTCTGGAAAATAAAAATGAAATGTCATAACAGCACCAAAAAATTGAAACATAAAATTTACTTTCTATTACAAAAATTTAATTTACTGCTGTTGACATAAAAAGTAAAGCAATGACGAAGAAAGCTCACAGAAATATTTATGTTTTACATTCCTGTCAGATAAAAGGAATTAAAAACTCTAAACAATGGTGTTTATATATATATACACCACAAATATTCTGAAAAACCAGCTAGGAAAAAAACACTGCGGAAACCGAATAGTAATATGCAATTTAATACATCTCTGAAAGGTAAACAGAAACAAGCGTTTTAATTTAAGCTAAAATTACGTAAAATAAAAAATAAACTATATGATGCGGCAACATAACTTCCTTTCTCAAAATGACAATAAAACCAATTTTGTGAATCAGAAAGTTTCCATTTGAATTTTTATAATGGAGGTACATATCTAAAGTTTGGTTTTAAGTTACACAGTTTTCAAAATAAAATCAGATAGGTGACGCTCCCCACTGTCAATTCGCTGAGTAAGCCGATTTCTGGCGTTTGTCATGACACTTACCAGCATGGCAGTGAGTAAGTTGGAATTTTCTGCCCGGATGTTGGCCTTTGGGACGTGTAGGGTCCTTGGACGGTTGACATAAACGTGGGATATCTAATTACAAAAAAAAAAAAACAAGGGGCCAAATCGGAGGAGCGGGCTACCCTCTTCAAATCGCCGCTTATTGAAATGAAATGTTCTCTCAAAACAGCCATCGATGCCCTGAAGTGTGGTCCGTTGCTCCATCTATTTGGAACCAAATGTTTTCTAAGTCAAAGTCATCAAGCCGCTGGAAAAAAATTCCTCCAACATGTTCATATACGTTCCTCACTGTCCCAACACATGATGGCGATTGACAGCTATGGGTAACAGAACTTTACACCCACGCCTCTCGAATGTGACCATTCCCGCCTCCGCTAAGACATATACAGCCTGAATGTCGCGCATTTCAAATCAGGAAGTTATGATGACGCATCCTGTACTAAACATATATATAAATTAACTTAAATTACATTCAATAAAGTGTAGAATTTACTACCAACAAGACTATTTTCCTTTAGTGAAACATAGTAATATTTTCTAACCGTTTTAAAAGTAATGTTTGAAATATTGAAATTGTTTGCCTACCATGGCGATCAGAGTTCGATTCCCGGCGTACTCACTGCTGATTTTCGCTTGTGGGAATCGTGGCGAAGATTTAGCTGCGGCCGGCGGAGTTTTTCCTGACATTCCCGGATCTTTTGCGTTCTGTCATTCTGTCACTGCTCCTCTCACACCTCTTCGTCAGCGTTTAAGGCCTTGCTGGTAAACACTGGCCAAAATCTCTACATTCTAGTTTTTTTTTATGAATCAGTTCCGTTTAGTTTATTAACCCACGCTTCATAAAATATGTCATCGTTCATCATCATTAGTGTTCTGCGAAAAGGGGGGTTTTCACGCGATAGTCCTCCATTTTCTTCGGTCTGCAGCCATTTAAACGTAAATAAATGCAGAGCATGTTGAGTAAGTTGAGGGTGTTATGGACGCATTCGTAATGTTTATTTGATAGGAATAGGGCCCGATAGTTTTCGCGAAAAGATTTCTGCAGCACTTTGTTTCAGTGTCTTACGTACGCACCTGCATCTCTGCTATGTGGTCAGTGATTGGATGCCGTAACACCCAGTGTGTGGAGGTTAAAAGCGCAAATCACAGACGTGATGTGTGGCAGTTATCCGTATACTGGTTGGCACAGTCAAATGAATACAACTCTGCACAAAAATACTCTATCAATAGCCATGAACTTCAGCTGCAGGTGTGCACGTAAGACACTGAAACAAAGTGGGGCAAAAATCATTTCGCGAAAACTACCGGGGCCTAGGTATGGTATATCGCGAAAAAGTTTTGTGCCAACATGCCCTTGAAAAGGCTGTAGTTATTTGCAACATATATGAATGGGTGATGTACGTCTGCCACAGCATAGCTGTCTGCCGACTAATAATAGACATAAAATATTATAATATCGGGATTCTTATTGTCCCAGTCAAATAGGGTACCAGCTCCAAATGCTTGCGACAGCCAGAAATCTTTTCATAAGCTGAACGTGCGTTGCAATTCAGCAAACAGTCAAGTTTTTCCGCGATAAAGCATCATTTCTATTAATAGGTTACTATACATACTGAAACAGCAGGCATCATTTTAAATTTTAAGTCGTTATTTACACCTAGGTACTGATGTCAACCCGACGTAAGAGATAATAGTCAGCCTACTGGCTTGCAATTTGAAGCCTACCTCACATTGGCTTACAGAAAATTTTAAATTATGGAATAATACTGGTAGGAACCTCATGTTGGCTCTGATGTTTTTGTAATCGTACTAACATATACATTTTATTCAAAAGCTACTACAAAGAAACGAACATTGTAGTGAAAATAATCTTATTTCCTTTTTTATGGAAGTATCATATGTTGTAGTGTTTGATTTGGAATACTACGTGATATCCTTTTAGATATAAAAAGCGTCACAAAATATCAGCATTATATTCTTCAAAAATTTTTGGTTTTCTCTAGTCCATTGTGGTCGCCTTCGAACATTGTCATTTTAATCCAATTCCTCAAACTTTAAATTATATCCTGCCATAATACTTCAAAAAACGTCATTTATCAATTATTGTATTACACTTAAGTAAAAAACACATATATTAGTGGCGACAGGCATATATATTTTTTATATTGGAAGCGTAGAAAAAAGTTGTTAAATGTTTTCAAAAAAGCAGACGTAGTCGCAACGGGAACAGTTGTGTTGAGGGACGGTGAGGAATGACATGAGGTGGATATGGAGCAGCGTCTGGAACGAACGTTCTGGAAAACGGTAGGTCGCTGAGAATAGTCATCGACCTGCGACATCGTACATGGACGATTACCACATGTGAAAATTCGGTTGACTCTACCGGGAATCGAATCCGTGTTGATAAATAAAAATCGGGCGATTTCGCGGCCGGGCAGCTTATACAGTCAGGTCTGCTTTCAGAAAAGAATTAAAGTTGTTTTATCATTATTTACATTGTAAAGAAACTTCCTTAAGTGTATAGGAAGTAATTAACCTAAATGCAGTATGGGGCAGTTGCCATACTTCCGCCTTGTAAATGTGCAAACTTTTATAGTTTGGTAACTTCAATATACATTTGACTGTTTTATAAAGAAGTTCAGGTGTGCTACCATGGATGTATGGGAAATATATCTACCATAGCACTCCTATACGCACGTGCGGCAAATTTACAAACTTTTTTTTAGAGTGTACGTATTGATTCACAGTAAAATAAAAAATACCAGTGTATTCAGTGTATGTAATCCATTGTAACATAAAATGTATTAGATACTCACCACGACGACGAGGAAACCTGCTTGGCATATGATCCCAAGACACATGACGACTTCAGCCAATACAACTAGGCTGAACAAATTTCTCAGCTCTTTCACGTACCTGTGAACCAAACATCCCAGGTCAACTATGTTCAAAAGTTGAAAGAAATAGGTATCTTAGGGCCGGTTGTACCATCAGTAGTTTGTACTCCAGATAAAATACATTCTCCCGTTAGGTCAGAAATAGCGTTGTATTAAGTCCGGGCGAGGAGTGTCCCAATTATTAATTTTTAAATGGCTTTTGCACTATCGGGCCGTTGTCAACTGCAAAGCAGTTATGTCCGAGGTCATGCTGACGGTGTTGTGACACAGAACAAAGGGATCCAGCAGCCAAGACGTAACTCACTAAATTCTCACACCAGCTCCTGTTCTCTCCGTTTTCCGGCACGTAGGAGAATGCAATTGTTTACGCATACAAGATCACATTTTTTTTTATTCTTTGATGGCTTAACAATTCCGTACTTTGCACTGCCATTAAATATATGATTAGCAAAGCCTAAGTAATGTTAATTATAGACAGTACTGGTCTGGAAGATAATCGAATTTCTAATGGACGAGTTTGTTAGTGGAATGTTTTACCGCAATTACGAACGCTGCCAAAGAAAAAAGTTATCGCCATAAGCGCCCATTTGAAATAGCCCCTTACCAATACCAGCGCCCCTCGTGGCAGAAATTGCTCTCTGCCAAACTAACAACACTTGAGTTTCCTAACCTGTAGGGAAATTTACCTCAGGTTAAAAGCACACTTTAAAAAACCTATTAAAATAACATTTCCTGTAAACAAATAACTTTAAAGTTAATAGTAACAAATTACTAAACAGATATGTATGACAATTTATTTTTACTTTTGCGTATTTTTCAGCATAGCCATTTAGTTATATTTTTAATATCCGCGTCCGTTATAACCTGCTTAGTTGTTACGTACGTAGGTTTTTTTTATATTTTTAGTTAGGAACATATTATTGACGTATCTTCAAATATCAACCTAGTCATTATGTCTGTGGTAGTTTTAACCATTCCGTACCTGAATAATACGATGAACTGAATTGACAGAGAGAGATAAAACTGAGGAAGTCTTTCAAGAGAGTTAATTTTACTTTGAACATAAAACTTTTGTTATTTTCTTACATCGGCTTGTATATAGATCTGCCGCGATAGTTAAATTAGTGATATTTTGCTTGATTGGTAATACTGAGTAAATTGTGTGTTAATTGAAAAACGAAGGGAAAATGTTACAGAAATTATGGACGTCAGAAATTAAACCTCAGTGGATTTATAACTCTTTAAAGAATTACAATTTCTAACATAATGCTTCAATAAGAAACAAATTACGAAAGTCTGACAATTTGCACAAAAGATGCCCTGAAGCAAAAATATCATAACTGCACTTTATATTTGTTCCGAAAACTGACAAGCTTGCGCACATTACCTCCAACATTTAGTGATGATGTTCATTCCTATAGATTTTACGACATACGAGTTAAAGATATCTAAATTACACTATTTTTGAAACTTTGCCATAACACAAACTAACTCACTGAATTACGTTAATTCATACAGAAAAACATACTGTGAGAAGAACTTAGTGAAAACTCTTAATTCGTCCATGAAAATGTTTTTTTCATTCAAGATAAACTGATGAAACTATACTACGTTTGTCATATTTTCACAATTATGTATTCTGAAAAAAAAAAAAAAGTAATTAACCAAGTGGAATTAGTAGGTTAAATAATATATATATAATATATATTCATTTTAAATTATTTATCATAAGAATTACTACACTTTATAATTTAAATTGCTACATGGCCTACTTACTGAAAAGTTTTTTCATGGAAATGTATGTAGTCGATCCAGATTTTATTCATATTAATCTCAACCCTGTTATGTGTTTCCGCTTTAAAATATTCTTGAGAGATGAACTGTTCTGAAGGTACGTTCCACGCCTTGCTTCCACGAAGTAGTTTTTTGTAATTTTTGTTATAATAGCTCTTTCCAGACTGAGGATTCGGAATGTCGTTTATAATGTTTGTTTTAGACAAATCTTGAGACATCTCTCCAGATAATTTTAATAGTTCCGAAACCATTTCAAACCTAGAGCAGGCACCAATGACCAAGAAGATGTATATGAGTGTCAAAGAAGAATACCAAAAGTTTACCAACCAACAAAAGAATATCTGATATGCAAATGTAGACCAGTAGACTACTGAAGACGAATGTATGTCGTAAGGGTACCAAGTTTCGAGTGGCAGCGACCAGAGGACGTTCTGCTCGAAGACTCCTCTGATGATCGGGGAGATGACCCAAATAACGGTGGTCGTAGAGGCCGATCCGAAGAACGTGAACCCCAGCGTCTTGATACGGCGGCGCGTGCGGGCTATAATGTCGCCGCAGCGTTGGTTGCATTCTTGGGATATTTCGGAAGTTGCCCGGTCTAACAGGTCCCTGATCTTCGGCCGCGCTCTCACCAGGTGGAAGGCCTTGAACATGACGTTCGCCTGGGTCAGCACCAGGCACAGACCCTCCGTGAAGGAGCCGAGGTCACCGAAGGAGATGTGCAAATTCAGCATGTTCTGGACTAACATCAGCAGCATCGTGAACACGCAGACTGTTGTCCAGCAGCTGTACGCCCAACCGCTGGTCGCAGAAGGCCACAGCCCAACACACCACAGGATATTCAAGATGAAGCGGAACGTCTTCGGCGACATGCCAAGTTCGAAGAGTTGAAGCTTCTAGGTAACTCATCCCCGTCCAGCTTAATGTGATACCAATTACCCTTGATCAATTCGCGGTAACACGAGGTTCCGCAAGAGGACACGCGAAATATCAGCGAAAACGACTGCCAATTTAAAGCCATTACAAACAATTATGTGTTTAAGTCTCACTGAATTGAATCACGTTACATGGTTTAGTCGGCATTTGATAGCTGTTACAGGAGTAAATTACACTTTCTCGAAGCACTATTAAACTGCTGGCGTTTTATCAATAATGAATGCATTAAATTTACGTTATCCTTGAGCAGAACAACTAATTCCTTTTGAAGGTACACATTATCCTCTCATTTTCCCAGTGTATTTATAATTTTGGTGTTTAGAGGATGGTTGCCAATTTTTAAGCCTGATTCCGATATATGTGTATAAACGTATATAGGCTTGACATTATGTTCCTACCTGTTAGCTTTCTGCGTTCGTGTGTGTGAGAGCTTGTGCATGTGCATACGCACATGTGACCACAACATTTGAATATGTATACCGAATTCCCACAAAATAGAAGTAAATCTGATATTAATATTTTTTTCTAATTGAATTCTTATGTATAGTTATGCCGTTTCTCGGGAATTAAAACTTTGATTCAGGCTTAAGCAGTTACAGATCCTCCATTTCGGAACGTAGTACTACCTGAATAAACATTTTACGCCATATCTCTGAAACTACTCAACCATTTACCTACATGAGAAATAATTGTGTACGCAGGGTTAATACAAATGCACTTTAAAAATGGCAGTCATAAACGATTTTTTAACTAATATTTACTATTTGCCTTACTGTTCGACCAACTTCAACGAAACTCAGTTTGAAGAAAGTGTGAATTATCCTAATCTAAAACAATAAAGTGTATTCACTCTCCCCCGGCCTCTAAGTTGAATAACGTGAGCACGGAATAGTACTGGAAGAGAAAACAGGGATAGACAAAAGGACCAATCCCCCTCCCCCCTCCCGAGATCATATTCATGTATTAGCTTAGCAACAATTCCCACACGCAGAAAATCTGCCTCTGAGGCTATTCAGGAATCACACAATGATGGGAGGCGAACACACTAGCCTATACATAACCGCGGCCGATGTGAATATGTAGCAGCAACTACGTAAGGGTGTCTGGTGATGTAATTCGTTTATCTTAACTTTCCATGTCGAAAATATCAGTTTTGTTCAATGAAATAACTGACTATTACACTGTTACCACTTGTATTGAAAACATTTCATTTTAGCCTCTCAAATTAAACACATTACATTCAAAATACAGTTTAATAATTTCAATAATTGTGTAATATTTTATTTATATAAAGTTAGGGCCTACATTAAATTGTTTACTCGCATACTAATTTCAACCTTATAGTTGAATTTCCAATGCGTGACTCTTCTGCATTACGTTATGTTTTCACATTTACTGCATCGACGTTTGTTAATTTTAAATACTGGTTTTTACTAATTAATTACATTATGGGGTAGTTTTTCCAATGGCGGGTGATCATTTATGTGACCCAATTGATATTTTTTTTTTATCTCATGCAAAATGGAGGCATCTTTCGGAAGCCAGAACCAAACACAACTTTTGTGAATGTACTTTTTTTACCCCACGAAGTTGTACTCTCAGCGACGTGAAACGTATTTTTGAATGTAACAACACTAATCGACTTTGGTATGTACAAATTTCGTTCCACATGGGTCATTACTTTTCCCACCATCAGTAAATGATTAGCTCAGGGTAGAGCGTAGACACATTTTCTAAAAAAATTCATAACTTTCAGACGGTTGTGAATCGGACTATACAATTTTGGTTTACTTGGTAGGGCTTGCCCCCCCCCCCCTTCTCCATCTCTCTCTCTCTCTCTCTCTCTCTCTCTCTCTCTCTCACCCGCCTCTTTATTGACGTCTACTCCCGGATCATCCTGTAATTTATCATCAAAATTTATGACATTGTAAATTGTTTGTAGTTGTGTAAAAGTAATTTAATGGCTGTTTCTATATTTATTTTTATTTAAAACGTAATTTGTAATGCACTATGATTGACTCTTTTAATTTTTCAATCTAATATTTATGTAGTCAACAGTAACATTTATTTTGCTGTAATTAATTGTTATTGTTCGTAATTTTTTATTTTCAACATAATATTTATCGCAAGAGAAATACTAACACAACAAAACAGTGGGTACGTAACATACAAGTCAATTATGGATACAAGAAAAACATAACATTTACATCAACCATAAGTAAAATGTTAACACAACGAAACTGTAGGTACGTAACACACAGGTCAGTTATGAATACAAGTAAATATAATATTTACATCTATCGCAATATGAGAATTACATAAGCAGTAGGTACATATATACAATATTCACATTGCGTATAAGACACAATCCTATAGGCCAACACTAATACACATTTACACCATATCCAGGGGTGATCCTAGATTAGAAACAATACATTATATTACATTAGACAAGAGTACCATGAAATTATTGAACACACAACAAGAACAACGAGGTCACACGTCTTAGTCAAACAGAAAGACGGAAACAAAGAAATTAAGTTAGACTATACAGTCATTAGTTAAAGTACAGAATGTTCCTAAAAATTGTTTGTAAGCTTGAAATTACCTAATATTACATCGTTTAAGGGGGAGTGTCAGACAATTTTATTGTATTTTCAGTTTTTGAGCCATAAAATTTATTCAAATTGTATTATCAAAATTTTCTCTTCGACAAGGCATACGATTTATTCTTGTTAAACTGCTTGACATAAATATTAATGGAAAATTTTGTTAATTTGTCATGCAGAATCATTGCAAGAGAATTCTTGAAAGTTAACCTGTGATTCTCTTGCACTGATTCTGAATGACAAATAAACGAATGATTCCATTATTATTTATGTCCAGCAGTTTACCAAAAAAGAATATCCTATTCTATGTCGAAAATAAAATTTTGATAATACAATTTGAATAAATGTTATGGCTGAAAAACTGAAAATGCAATACAATTGTCTAACACTCCCCCTTAAGAGGGCGTGGTACATAATTCAACGCTAAAAGCAATAATCTATAACTGTAAGTTTCTTGAAGCCAATTTGAGAAAATTAAACAAAAGCAATCCTAGACAATAGTTTTAGGCAACGTTTTAAACAAAATTGTTCCCAGTGTTAACGATCTTCTGAGGCACAATCCCTAACGCCGGAACCTCGTGCATTTAACTGCGGCGCATGAGATCACGTGTAACGAATGAGTCATTCTGGATAAATATTTGCTCATAAAGTTGTCAAACACCATTATCTAGGATTGTCATTGAGTATTTTATCCATATTGGCTTCAAATGAAGCGTAAAATTCAATTGATATTTTTAGCGTTTATTTATCTACCATGCTCTTAAGGGTGTCTGTTTTACTTGGAGACTAAACTTTAATCCGAATCTTAATATGTATCCTGTGACTAGTTATATCACATTAATTATAACTGAAGAATTATTTTCCGATTGGGAATGTGGAAATATTGTACTCGTCGGTGCCATAGGACTGAGCTAGGCTTAATACTGTTAAGATTGAAGAGTTTTACAACTTACACTGGGCTGGGAATCTTGATGAGTGAAATAAGCGGAGTTACCTGGTTGTATTTTGGTTAGGGATAACGTGAATTTTATTTTGAAATAAATATTGGCACCACCGATTTTCATCATCAAATTCGCGACCTCACGATTCCTCTCAATTTTAGGACTCAAATCACTCTACCCATAATAACATTTGAGTTTTTTGTCTATGGTGTGTTGCTCCAGCGCGCTAAAAAAAAAAAAAAAAAAAAAAAAAAAAAAAAAAAAAAAAAAAAAAAAAAAAAAAAAAAAAAAAAAAAAAAAAAAAAAAAAAAAAAAAAAAAAAAAAAAAAAAAAAAAAAAAAAAAAAAAAAAAAAAAAAAAAAAAAAACGGGACGTTACATTTCGATTATTGAAAAAAACTGTAAATCAGGTACACAACCCAAGAGCTTCAAAAATTAAAACGGAAAAATTTGGTTCTAAGGATCCTCCCTAGGTAGGCTGTTTTTGAGCGTAAGGCAGAAAATTGATGGAGTAGTAAGAATACCGCTGACCGGCGTATGTAATGCATTATCGAACATTGTTTAATTATTTGTCTTATGGCCTCGCTCACTAGTTTGGCAGTGGTTTCAAAAATATTTTTGTAACACAAATTAATACATATATCAAAAATTCCTTTGGCAGTATTAACACTTATATATAAACGTTTTATATTATTTTTTATGCTGCAATACACCAAACAGATTCTTAGATTTTTGCCCCCGAAATAGTACTCATTTTGTTGTGAAAATAAGCCAAAATGAAGCAAAATAATTTTTTTCCCGCAAACGGATTATTATTTAAAAAAAACGGTTTGGTAAAATTGTGTATCGTATGACTGTACACTGTTTCAAATTTTTTTTCAAAGCATTTGGTTAAAAAATATTTGAGTTATTTGCAGTTGTTTGAAATAAACGGGAGATCATGGCCTTAAGTATTATTGTTAGGATGTATGTTTCTCAAATTACTGTTCAATTGTTTAGCTATGAATGGTTTGTTCAACAACTTTTTTTGTATTATTTAAACTTGACAATTCCGAACATACACGGTGTGTATTACTTAGAGCATATATATTATAGAGTGCGTTTTGGCCGAATTTTGTGATGGTAACATCAAAAACAAAGCTGACGGGAGGCATCGTAACATGGAGGAGGTGCTGTTTAAATGCTTAAAATCTATTTTTATTGACGATTAATGGTAATTTCATACATCACATATGGATGTATTAAAATATTTGATGAAATAATCAGTGTTTCATTTCACATGTAAGTAGACAAACTAATTTAAGTTGTTTTTGCAAAATTATTCTGTATCGTTCATTGAAGTGGATTGTATACATGCCTTTACAAGTAGCACATAAATAATGTTAACTTATTGAAAATATTTTATTTGAATATTGTAACATATTAATGCTAATTTTAATTCACCAATAAACTGAATAAGCGAAGATTTTAGTCACATTTTGATCTCTCGGACATATCGACCATAAAGTGAGCCCCTTCGGCATGTGCCGTGAAGAGTCAGGAAGTTGTGGGGTTATAATTAAATTAATGCAGTTTATAAAAGTTTATTTTTGCTGCATTTGAGTACAACTTCCATGAGTATTAATAAATAAAAATCAAATTAAAACATTAACCGTCACATTGGAAGTACTATATTTTCTGTACACTATTGTAGACCTAATAGGCCTACATTAGTCTAATTACATTTACAAATTAAATTTTCAATAGTATGAATTTCCAATAGGTATAATACTACATACTTTGATACAAATGCTCATTGTTAGCATTAAAAAAAAAAAAAACAATTTTGGCCTACCAAGTGAATAGGTTTGTATAAAAACTAGATGCCAAATTTGAAATATCCCTTTGAAGGGAAAAATGTTGAACAGTATTATATGTTTATTATAAATCCATACAAATAATGTACCAAAATTGTTAATATGGCCCGATTATATGTGTACGCCAGGCTAAGTTAAAAATGTATAGTTTTGGGGATAGTAAATTTATATAGGCCAGTAAATATTAACAATAGACACTCATCGTATGAGTCGAACAGGGAATTGAGAGGGCGTGGTAATTGGGTGGTAATTTTAAAATTTATTTATCTCTTTGGAACTTTATTTACAAATTGATTTACAATACAGGGGGGGGGGGGAAATTGTGAGGTATGTATTGAAATTATTTATAATACATATTTTTTAAAATCAAGTTTCAAAGGGAAGAATAAATTTTAAAAATATCACCAAAAAATCTCTTTCCCAATTCCCCCACTTTACCTATCAGCCAAAATACTGATTTTCGAGGTATTGTTTTCTGATGAAAAATATTTCTATAGTGATTAGAAGTAGGTCTACGTAAGGAAAATTTTGTTATGATAGTTTAGGTTACCAAACTTAAACTAACCCAATCTAATCTTAAGTTATATGTAGCAAAGAATTTACTTAATAATGATGATGATAATAATTAATAATAATAACAATAACAATAAATGTACAATCACAATTGGACTAACGTCCAGTGGCGAGCAGACTCCTCCTTGTCCCCACAGTTGTGTCTGCAGGGAGTCTCCGACTGCACAGGGGTTATTCTGCTTCGAACTGCAGTGTTGCCACACATAAGTATGAAACTTTTCCTGATACCTAATTCAGAACACTCTGAAGGTTTATTTAGGAACAACAGACTATGTACAATTTGGTATTAACCTAAATAGCATGTGTACTGTGAAATGTTGTCCAAATGGCTCAAGTAGTGAATAAAAATAACAGTGTGTGTCGTTTACACGTACTTAGGCACTAACATCCATGACTAAAAAAGGCTTAAACCGATTTTTAACTATTATTTAAGTTTATTAAAACAATATTTTGGACATACTTAACACACAGTTTATAGTAAGTTTTGCGAATTTATATTTATTTGAAAGTTCACTCATACATTTATATTTAACACTATGACTAGCGTAAATAAAACAGATATCGCTTAACGCTCCCCAAAAACTGTTTACAAGTGTTTGTCAGCGGTAATAACCATTGCTTCTTATGACAAGGCTGAGCCATTTCACCTCCCGTCAGCTGATTTAGATCTCGGGCTCAATGAACAATACAGGCGATATAGCCAAAGTGCACTCCATAGTATATATGCTCGAAGGTGTATTAAATGGAAGCCACGATAAATAACAAAATAACATCGGCTTTCCGTATAAGCCACTCACCTGGTATGCAGTATTTTTCCTGTGGGGCTTCACGCTGTGACCAAACTATTTTATTTTTGAGCAGCATAGTTCAAAGTCTAACGTCCGTTTCTATTATTGTATTTTTCGAATCAGGTTATTTTCCCAGATACGGCAGTCAGAAAAAAAAAAACAATTTTGGCCAACTTGGGGGTCCTAAATATGTTTTTATAGACGTGCCGAATTTTAAAAATTATAACCACATAGTTTGAATTGTGTATTCGTTTCGTAAATATGCTAATCTAATGTGCCTTAAAAGATTCGTCAAAAAAAAGTAGTCGTTAACTATCACTATTACACATTTGAAGCGCAGGTAGGGAGGTACCATAAAATATATTATATTATTGAACAGAAATGCTTGAAAACATAAATTTAAAAATTAAGAATAATAACAACATCAAACAGCAAAATAAATATTATGGTACATAAATTTTAAATAGAAACCTTTAATAGCCAAACATATTTAATTACGAATTAATTTTTTAATCAAAATAAACATAGAGCCCGTTATTAAATTAATTTTACATTACTAGGAAAAATTTACAATGCCACCCACACAACATGTCAGCTTAATGCAAGCCTTGCATTTGGCATGCAGTTATAAACTTGCTTCGGTAGGCTTACTGCAAGCCTTGTATTTGACGTAAGCTTGTATGCTGGCATAAGCTTTCTGCAAGTGTATTTAAGAAAAATGCTTGCAGTTAAATTTCTTGCAAGCTTGTGTTAAGCTTGATGGCTTACAAGTTAACCTTAAATGAAGTTTAGTATGTAAGCTTGCAACAATTTTTAAAAGTGTCAACTAGGCAACTCGCAGCAGGCTTACAGCAAACTTTCAGGCTTGCCGTGACACACTTGTTGCAAAGTTGCTGGTTTGCCTGGATAAGTTTACAGCAAGCTTGTAGTAAGTTTTTTCTGCTGTCTGGGTTGTAAGCTAACGCCAGCTTGCATTTCACTTGATTTTGGCTTTCCATAGCAAGCTTACTCACGACTCTTGCTGCAAGCCTGAATCAAGCCTGCAGCAAATTTACTATTCACGTTAATTTAACTTGCCATAGCAAGCTTGCTCAGAAGTCTTGCTGCAAGCCTGAACCAAGCTTGCGACAAAGCTGTATTTGACTTAAATTACACTTACATAGCAATTCTGGTCATGTAATAAGCTGCAAGCATCCTGTCCCCTATACTAAGCTGATATTGCATTGAAATTTTTCTTAGCAATCACAATTCATGAAATATTTTCTAAGTGCCCATCAATAATGATCGAACTTGATTTAAACTTAACTTTGTAATTGAACAAGCACTTTAAAAAGTAACATTGTTTCATATGCTAGCTAAAACAACTATTACGATATTACTAATAACTGCAAGTAAACTGATATCCTTACTGTTGTTAGTAAATTCACAAACACCAGCACTTCCATAACAAAGTATGTTTTCTTACAACCGAATCGTACTGCCACACCTCTTAAATATTTGCAATAGTCCAGTGATTGGCCGACCCTACGTGGCTCAGTTGATTC
>PNEQ01002565.1:51487-66051 GCA_003012365.1 Medauroidea extradentata
CTTGGATACGAGGGGTTCTGGGTTCGATTCCCAGGTCTGGCTGGGTGTAAAATTTGTGTTTGTCCGTTAGCGTCTTTTCAATTGTCAGAGTCACCAAATACTGTCACAACTGGGGAATTGTCAAATACTAAAGCTGTAAAGGGGGGATGTTTGGCTCGTTGGCGATGTTGCGACCTCGCCAAGGAGCCTAACATTTTTATAAAAAAAAAAAAAAAAAAAAAAAAAAAAAGTTGATTGAGCGACCGACTTTGGTATGGGGGTTCTGGGTTCGATTCCCAGGTCTGATTGGGTGTAAATTTGTGTTTGTTCATTTGTGTCTCAAAAATTGTCACTATACAAATTGTCTCACGGAAAGTGCTGGGGTCACTCGAATTAAGTCACATCAAAGGGAGGAATGGTTGGTGCAGTGGTGATGCGGAAGCTTCCGCTCCACTAAACATTTTACTATATAAAAAATAAAAAATAAAAATTAAACAAAAAAATAAAAAAAGAGGTTAGTGTATTTGCTTTGACGCCAAATGCTGAGTGGTTCGAATCTTGGCACAGGAGCTGAAATTTAATGTTTTGTAAATAACAGCATAAGTCTACGAACAAGCAATATTTAAAATGTAAATTTGAATGATAGTGAAAATATTGCTGAAAATAAAATTTGGATTTATTCTGCGGGCTTGAAAATTAAGCTTGCAGCAGTCTTGCAAATCAAGCTTGTAAATCTAGTTTGCAACAAGCTTACAAATCAAGCTTGCAGCAAGTTAGAAGTGTGTAAACTAGGTTACTTGCAGCAGGCTTGTAACAAGTTTATTGGCTTGCTTTTTCATGCTTGCTGCAAGGTTACTGGCTTGCATTTGCAAGCTTGCTACAAGCTTGCAGCAAGTTATTTGTGCTGTCTGGGCATCAATTTTTATACATATATCTTTCGAAACATTGCGTGCGTTAAAATCCATCGAGACCATCAAGATAACAAAACAAAAAAAAAAGCCTTTGCTACACAGCTATATGTAAAAATCTAGCATTCTGATTGATGCAGAAATGCTCATGGTCCTATTATGCAAATTTACCAAATCAATAAATAAAATGACAAAAATTTACACATTTCCACTCCAAATAAAACTGTTGCCGCCTCTTAAATGTTTTAAAGTCCTTGTTTCAGTGTGGATTAAGGTGACAGCCTACTTAGAATTGAATTTTTAGGGCTGTTTGGCTAACACTTTAACTTCTACACTTTGGTTAGAGACAAAAGAAAATTCGCCCGCAAAACTGAAAACACTCTCTAATCAATGCTTTTTAAAACTAATATTAATATGACAAATTTGATTATATCCAATAAATCTTTCGAAGGGGCATGAACGTACAAATACATAATGGCAATTCAAACTATATGTGGTACATAGTCAGCAAGTTAACTGAAACTTATAAATAACACTTGTTCTGTACTGAAGCACTTAAAATAATGAGACATTACATTATAACTTACGAAGCAATAGTCGTGACTACGTCTGAGGGACAAGGTAAGGGCAGTGGTACACGACCATCCTTAACTTACAATATTTCCCCATCTATAGGTATTCCTGAAGGTGTATAAACATTTTTGGCATTTATTGCTCTAAATATTAGTCTACTACATATTTTTACATTATTAGATAGTAAATTATTCCCATACTATCTGATACTGGTATTTATTGGGAGATAAGAATTGACACAATCATTTGGTATGTAAGATTTTATTAAATAGAGTGAATTGTAATGAAAATGTAAAATGAAACTGTTTATTAGGAAGTTACTTATATACTTTAAATAATAAATTCTAATATATTTTTGCATGACAGGAATCAGTCGCAACAAAAGATATCTTAGACTAAATACATTGTTTACACATGAGTGTGATTGTTACTTCTGCAGATTTTATACATATTTTAACGAATCACATCGACATAATGAATTGGAAATAGAATATGTTACAAACCAAACTAAATTAAAATTATTAAAATGACGTGCAGGAATTCTATTAACATCTTGCAGTTCTGACGCTATTCGCAATAATGCTTGTCAAGTGTCCTTTACCTGTGTGAAAACTGCAGATAGGGCTCACTCTGCACAATGCTCATTCCGTTGTATATGTAGGCTAAGATCGGCCGGCGACTGTACGCCACATGGACGGATTCTGTGGTATTGTATGTATTCATAAAATAAAGTAAATAAATGTTACAGAACAATTGGACAGGATGAACTTGGTAGATGTGCATGTTTCAGTGTTAATTGGTTTGTATCGGAGAGGGAGAGAGCAAAGCAAAACATTTGGCAGGGTTTGAATTATTTTTTTTTTTAGGGACTAATGAAAACCATATTGGATCTACTCGATAAGTAGACATTACTCTAAAATCGTGCAAGAACGTCATGCAATATCTACTGGCCTGCAAGATCTCTAAATTTTCAACTCGATCTCGTCGCCAGATCCATTCAGGTCTGCGCTACTCGGTAACAGGGTAGATCAACGCCAGCAGGCGATAAACAGGAAAGTGGGTGTAAAAAGTAAACAAACACAGCCCCCTCCAAACCCTACAAATATGTGTAGAAAATAAAATAGGTTGTAAGGCATTTTGAGTGCATTTTCGCGAAAAAAAAACGATGTCGGGATGTGGTATTTTTGTTGAACGAAATGGCTGTAGGAGTTCATTAAGTACAATGTCACCAGAAAACTTACTTGAGGCATCGAATAAATTGACATTTCGAATCCCCTACCCTGCTAAAACCCATTGTATGCACCATGGTACCAGTGGCGTCATTTGGGGCTACAGGGGGGGTTGCAAACGCCCCCCCCCCCTGGATTTTATAATTTTGTGTGTATAAATATATTTTTTGTATTTTTTAATGTAAATAATGCTAACATAAGTACATAAAACTGAAGTTTTATTATTAAAGTATCTAATTTATACATGCTTAATTAATAAAAAAGATGCAACGATGTCACTGTCGCCAGAAAACAAAATCTTGCCCCCCCCCCCTAGAAAAACCTGAAATGACGCCCCTGCATGGTACGTGTTACGGGACAGGCTGAGGCGGCCCGTACACCTCCCATTTTGGAACATGCCTAGCGGCGCACACACAAGAGGTAGCGGCAACCAGACGCCGCCCCCACGATGCCGTAAGTTACCAGTGCATGTATCAGCCTCTAAAAACACTCGGCAATTGGTAGGAAAGAGTCTCGTTAATGTAAAACCCAGTAATTTACCTTTTACTTACAATGATTCCATGTCAGTTACGTCAACGAGGGTTACTTAGCCACATGGTGACAGTAATTAAAGGCTCGGGGTAACCTGCTTGTTTTAAGCTAAAATAATGTCAATAGTAATACATATATAATATAACATAAATGTTTGCAGAAACACCTCTGTGCCTCGCGACGAAAGTGGACTCGCCCACACAGCCAACTTTACAGCACATTTTCTTTTATTTGAATTCAGAGTGTGATTGTCTAAATCCATAAATGTTAACATCGCCTGTGCTTTTCCATGTCTAAATAATTAATTATTTACAAAATATAACTTCCGTTACATTCAGTGTAATATATTACGTCATTTGTGCAAAAACTTAAATGCTAAAAATTTTCATATAAACATTCCCAAACATTTATTGTCAAGTTTATTTATCACGAGAGTTTTCGGCTCTTGCCCACTGCGTTTTGAGTGTCTGATATGTTTTGACGAGTGTTTGGCGGGATCCCGCTGCACGATGGAGCAAGCCAGACAACTACCTGTCAGTTGGTGGTTAGCAGCGTTAAGAGATGGTTGGCTCTGTGCCGCTCCGGGTATCACCCTCACTTTGCATCTGTCGGTAGTGTATCAGTAGTATTGCTTTTAATTGGGAACCTTTTCGTTTAACTTCTGTGGCTGAAAATACCCCTCGATTAGAATACTTATATTAATTTTCATCGCCCACGTGGCCTTTGTCAGTGTCGCCCAGCGGACGGGCTTAGGTTCAGATCCGCTTAGCTACACCGCCATCTATTTGTGTTCATGTGGATGTATGGTGTTCGTCTACAATAATAACCACGGAAATGTGTGTATTATTCACTGTCTTGCCGCTTCTCGACCTTCAGGGTGTGGGATTCTTCAACCCGCACATTCCTTAGTTATTATTACTTTTACTTACGTAAGGGCATCCGGTGCCCAATATCCCTGACAAGTGATTTATTGTGTGCAATGGGCATGGGGAATGCCTTAAGATTCCCTTGCATAAGAATGACGTCGAGCGGAGAGAGTTTCAGAGCTCAAACGCTTATCCGTCGGCCACACGACCTTGCTCTCTGAGTGTTCGTCCTCTCCGACGAACTGGCACTACCGGGCAACCTGTCTCTCGTAAGCCACTGACGTGCGAGAAGTACATAAGCAGCTTCACTGGAGATTTCCAGGTCTCTCTAACCCCTCTCCGTAACTCCTGCTCGCATCAAAATTATATAATTAATTATTACTACAAGCCATCTAAACATATATATTTTTAACATTTTAAATTTTGTTGCATAAAGTGAACTATCAATTAATGCAAAATGTAGAAATTATGTGTCACAGAACTTTTTTTTCACTGTGCTATGCAAATTTTTGGGGGTTTGCTCAAGCATTTCTATTCAGTATACATTTCTAGTATGCAAATGATGTATATGTACATTGTACCAGTACAAAAGGATATTCTGTACTGTTCTAACCCATTCTAATTTGGTCAAATAATACAGGTCTGCAAGATCAGCAACTGAAATATACCGCTTCTTCATATTTTGCCTGATTTTTAAAAGAGGACACCAACATATTACTCATAGAATGTAAGTACCCACCAACAGAGCCGCTGACAGTATTTCCGGGCTACTATGCAAGTAAATCTTTAGGGCCCCATACTACCCAAAATTCCACTTTTTTCCTTTTTTTTTTTTTTTTTTTTTTTCAAGTTATAGATGACATATTTCCAGACCAACCTCCTGGAAACAACAAAATGTGAAACATGAGACAAATTATATATGGGGGAAAATCATTTTTCTTAAACGTCGTTTAATTATTTTTCAGTCCATCATGTGCTCGGGCCCTTGGACATTTGCATTCCCCCCCCCCCCTTCATTTTTCCACCTTTACGGTGACCATTCCTTCAGCGACTGAGTACGTACGGTCACGAGACCAAACTACTGAGTAAGATTATACCTACTATGTTTTCGTAAATGTCTTTTGATGTTATTTTCGTCCCCCCTCCCACGGCGAATATCATTCAGTGTTTGACTGTGTTTTCTAGTGTTAAACTGTTGAACTTCGTGAGTTGAAATTTTTAAGTTCGTGAAGTTTTTTAAGTTTGTTTACATGGACATCCAGGTGTCCGATATCCCTGGCGAGTGTCTTGTTGTGTGTGCATCGATGTTTGGGGAACGCCTAAAGAGTCCCATGCATATTTGAGACGCCGAGCGAGAGAGAGTTACGTCAGCTAACATCGTGGTCGTCGGCTACATGACCCACGCTCTCCGAGTGCTCGCCCTCCCTGACGAGCTGGCGCTACTGGGCAACCTGTCCTCCGCACGCCACTGCAGTGCAGGGCAATTCTCATTTAGTCTACCGCAGACATTTCTTCGTCGAACCCATGACCATAGAGGAACAGGTCTGGACACTTGGAGTTGAAAATTGACCCAGTTATGACTGATTGGCGCCACTGGCACTCTGGGGTTGTTTTAACATTGCGTAAATGGGACTAGAAGGAGCAAACTCGTGCGGAGTTGCTAGGAGAACTGCTAGTATGTCGCTATACTGCAATGTTAAAACAACACTTCATTACTAGTGGTACTTTCAGTCATATGGGGTCAACTCACCTCACCGCAACCCCTGCTCGCGTCAACATTATAGATGTCACATGCAAACCTTGAGTAAATATGGCGTCAAATTTTCTCCCTTTAATGTTATTTTTCCATCTTTCTAGCTGTTATGTTACTACGGGTTAAATTTTAATAATGCGTTCTTGTATTAAATAGCAGATGAATTTAATATAGGACCAAAACTTTTGTTTTTACTAGCATATTTTTGTTCAGTGCACATAATATGTCCTCCCTCGCACAAGAAATCAACCGAAAACTGATAAGTGGTTGTCAGCAGTAACGGAACAATAGCTTACATACATTACTGAACATTCTGGCCATAGTCTTTCAGTAGTAATGGAATGCATCAAAGGTAAAGGGAAAATAAAAATTGTCACATTTGCTAGCCTGTGTTCTTGTTCTTCCTAATGTTTATGTTTTATCATGACTTTTTCAACATCGATGTATTGTGTTTCAAAGACGGAGGTGGACAAATCGTGACGATATAAAATTATATTACCTTACATTAAAAAAAGTAGAGTGATATTTGTGTTATTTAATACTTGGTATGTGTAAATAACTTCAGCATAAATTCTGTTTAGTTTTTAGTTTATTGCATTCTTTGAATCGTTTTTGTTCACAATTTTGCACAAAGATATTGGATAAGTCTTGTTTACTTGACTAAATTACATAGAATATGCCCTGTAAAATAAGAAAGAAAATTCTACTGTCAGTTGAGGCTCGTGGTCGTATTAAGCTGTTCTAAATTTCCCAGGCATTTACAAGACGTGTCTGTCAAACCTATGCATAATAATAAGAACAATAATTATGATAATAACAGCTTGCAATTGGGCAACTGCCCAGTGACAAGCTGTAACTTTCTCCACACTCACCCAGCAATCCCCTCCTAAACCTTCCATTCTCCCCTCATATTCACCATCTCATCAGAAAGTAAAGACCACTCGCTCACTGACCTTCTAAGCATTGACTGCCTACTCTTATGTGTTCTACTACTTTGCCTTAGTTAACAGGCAGTCGATGTTACCCCAGCTTCCCTGTCCATTAACTTCCCTTTACATCCTAACTAGCCTTTCTACCCTTATCCTTCAATGAGCTCCACCCCAGTTCTTTCAGCATCACAGATGGCTGAAAGTTTCCTAATCCTCATCAGCCTGTCCTTGCCTTCTCCATCTGTCCTTCACCCACCTTGCTGCCCATCTTTGCACCTTCTCAAACTCCCGCACCACCAATTTTGCGAACAGATCCCATCCTGCTGCCGCATACTCTTAACATTGGTCGTACACATACCATTACGCCTTTTCTTTCAGTGCACTGCTAGCACTCTTCAGTACCCTTCCCAGTATACCTAGAGCCCTTCTCCTTTCAAATAGTAGGCTACCTCTCTCTGTACCTGTCTTCTCCACCCTACGTCACTCTGCATCTGCCTAGGTAGACCCACTTGTATTCTGAAGCTTCTGCTATCACCTGCCCTTTCCACCTGTATACATCTGTACTCCTAACCTTCTTTCTCGTAAACTTAACAATCTTTGTCTTTCTCACGTTTATTTTCATTTTGTTCTGTTCCTTCGACAATTGTATTTTATCTATATCATCCGCAACTTGTTTCCTCCACTCACCTCTCCTCTGCATATAAAACACAGTCATCTGGAAACCATCTTATTCTGCCACTCACCCCTACACCCATGTTGTTTGCCATTATTATAAACAACAACGGCCCCAGCACGCTTCTCCATAGCACACTGGACGTGACCTGTCTGTCTTGTTATAAGGAGTCTCCCCACTTCTACCCTCTGTCTCTGCCTCTTGAAGAAGTCTCCAATCCATCTTGCTACAATGTTGTCTACCAGCAATTCATCAACTTCCCTTAACACCCCACGTGTAAAGTGAAGTTAACAAGAGGCATACATATGTACAAGATTTTTACTACTTGTGTTTTGTCTGTGAAAGTTTTAATTTTTTGAAACAAATTCTGATATTTTGAGATGTCAGCGATGAGTCTGTTTTCCCCAGTTTTACTGTAAGATCAATATAATTTGAGTACTACTGAAATATTGTTGTTCTTTAATTAATTTGTGCATTACTGATTTACGAATCATTAACCCACTTACTGAAACTGTCAAGAGCATTACTTGCACGGAGAGGAAGCATGTCAATATTTTTGGGAAACTTAATCCTCACATCTAGAGGAACAAAAAATGTTATACGGGAACAGGTTTTCCGGAAGTGACACCCTGCAAAGTTGTTGGGGCAAACACTGGAGTGAAAATTTTAGTTTGGCATGCCCCGAGGTACCAGTCAAGTAGCAGATATCTAGGTGCATGCTCAGGTTAAGCGTTTAAAGCACATATATTTAGAGAAACACAATTACACTTGAGCAATAATGATGAAATATTAGAATTAAAACCCTTCATAGACTATTTATTTAATAAGGAAACTCAGGTGTTCTCTCACACTCATGGCTAGCACTAATACACACTTCCACATCCATTGGCCGCAAACAACTGTTGCGGCATGTCAAGGGTTGTCGCTGCGGACTTCTGCAGTGCTGCATATGGGCTTGTGTGGAGGTGTGCCTGGTCGTGCATCATGTTACAGTTACAGCACTGCTAGCAAGTTTTTTCCCTGTTGGAAAAGAATATTTGATTTAAATGTAATTAGTGTATGAATTAGGGGCCTAGTTGTTTTAGCATCAATTTTATTTTATTTTCTGTTGCAGTTACTTGAACAACCATGGATAGCCAAATACCTATTGAGAATGTGGATAATCTAGACTTACCATCTTCTTTTCTGGCTGCTGTTAAACAGGAAGTAGGTGTAAGTTGAGTTCATTTTAAATTTAAAAAGCATAGCTTTCCTGCTGTAAATTAAGATGAACTTGTATCGGCAAAGATGACGTTTTGACCATTAGCAAAATGAATAATTCTCTACTGTTTTTGTAGTCTTGCTATTTCAGAACAGATCCTTGTTCACAAAGATTATATTTACACCATTTGGCATCATTGTAGGCCTATTTGTTTCTCTTTTCTTAAATAATATTTATGGTTTAAATATACGGAAATGCCACTTGAATAGTGTTAACAGATTTATTACTGTAGGTCTTTCTGCCTCTGCCTTTTTATCTGTTATTAGCGCACAGTATTGGGGTACTCCACACTAAATTTTACGTTAAGAGCCAGTAATCTTCCGGTGTATTGGTTTGATCTAAAAATTCTAAAAGTACAACACTGGAAAAATAGCTATTGTTCTTACTTACCTTTCACTTGATATATAAGAACTGAACTTGGAATACATATCTAAGTTATGTTTTTTATATATATATAAAAAAAACAGCGGTACAAGTACTTAAAAGATGATACTTGTAAACAGGTACACACGTATGAAGGGACGATACACATGTTTCCGCGGAAGTGTGGTCGCAACGTTTCGCCAGTATTAAACTGGCTTCCTCGGGCGGCAAGACATGGCACACTGCAGTCCAGCAGCAGTGTTCACTGTTACCTGTAACCCTAGCGACTGTAAGGTGAACTAAGCATGGCGGAAATTTCAAACATGGGGCAGTAATGTAGGTCAAGTTGTGATGGCTTGCTGCACTAGCTAGCACCAGAATTGTGAAATCCTTGCCATCTTCTTGCAATAGTTGAGAGCTCAGACGCAGGGAACTACCTCATCAATACACAAAATCAAGACACCTCCAGGCCTCAATATCAGATATCCTTCTTTTTTCCCCCATGTTTGCAATTTCCGCCATACTTAGTTCACCTTCTGGCCACTAGGCTTACAGTTAACAGCAAACATTGCCGCTGAACTGCAGTGTGCCATGTCTTGCCGCCCGAGGAAGCCAGTTTAATACTGGCGAAACGTCGCGACCGCGCTTTCACGGAAAAATGTTTGTCTTCCCTTCATGTGTATGTACCTGTTTACAAGTACCATCTGTAAGTGCTTGTACCCAGTAGCGGCCAGCATATAAGTGCACAGGTGCACGTGCACACCCAGTTTTCTGTGAATCATTTTTGTAAAGTATTTAAAACATTCTTGTGTGTTTTGTAGCGACAGTACTGTTTGAAATGTTTGTCTAACCAATCACAAATGCACGGAGCTTTTATCAAATATGGTCGCTTTTTTTCCTGTGAAGCTGCGATGTTGCAACACTGTACCGTGCACAACAGATCTGTGCTCTTCTCTCGGTCTTTCTGCACATGTGCACGACAAAATGATGTTGCCTCTTATGGGAGTTTTAACATTGAAGAAGAGCACAGATCTGACTGTGCTCATGCCTGTTGATTGCGAAAACTGTTACTTCTTTCACCTCTTGGTGGCAGCACCTACTGGCGCAGCAAGTGGTACATCCCAGCAACTATAAATCACCTCGCTAGATGCCAACAGTTACGCTTTATCTAATACCAGACTAAACGTACATTCTGAGCAAAATAGTGACACGTACATGGCTTGAACAAACTAGCGAGGAGATGCTGTGGTTTTGAATGTAAAACTAATGTCAGTACCGTAATACAGAATGAAGGTAATGAATATATATTCGCACAAACAGTGTTTTTACATATTGAATCCAAGATATGAAATATTACTCAATAACTTTACTAGAAAATATTATTTCTAACATTGGGCGTTACCAATAAAGAAAATATTAACTATCATTTAATTGCTGAAAATGATAACTTTACAATTAAATTTAAACTAGGTAGAAAAATATACGTACTTAATGCTTATTAAAATCATATTGAAATTTTCCTGGAAATTAATTAAAGGGAAATGAAACAACTTTGCAGTGCTAGTAATGAAATTTTAACCCACGTTTTGTATTATGAAAATTTTAGTAAAACAACATGAAATTTAGTGTGTTGGAACAATTTTTTAACTGTTTCAAATTAAAAATCTTCTTTCTTAAATTATTTTTCGAGACAATTTGTGAACATCCATTATCTGACTTCACCTTCCACTACTGCTTATACCTCTGTCTGTTACAAATACTTTGCTAGCCTAGCAGCCTATTTCCTGCCATTGTCTTTTTATGTGATCCATTTGGTTAAATTTCAATTAAAAAAAAGACATAATTATGAATTCCTATATTCTCCTGAAATGTAAGTTCAATAACTATATTTTCAGGGATATTTGCAAGGAAGACCAATAAATTAATAGGTAGGAGGGTTGCTGGCTCATAACATAATCCATTGTGTTAGGAAAAAAATACATTGAGCAAAGCCTTTTCCTATGGCTGCTGTAATTAATGAAGCTTAACACTAGGTCCAAAACAACAAAAAAAAAAAAAAAAAAAATTACTTACCTGTATTGTTTGTGTACGGGTTTGTTTGGCAGACACTTGCCTGATGTGCTTGTTGTAACTGCCTGCTCATAACTGCACTTGGTACCCTTCTAAGACCTAATACTTATTTAAATGTATTCAGCTATGATATTGCCAGACATTATTTTTCATTGTGCTTGACAATTTATCATAAATGAAATGCATTTTTATATGAGGCATGTGTTATTTTGTTTTTCAAGGTTGATGGAAATTTCGATGTACAAGATTCATGTCCACAGAATGAAGGTATTTTTGGTGCTGACACTTCTAAAAACTTAGGCTCTGCTTGTTCACTTAGTGCAGTTGAAGTGAAACAAGAACTGCAAGAAAGGGGAGAGATGGATATTGTAGCAATGTAAGTATCTTGGCGTCTTTTTGGTGTATAGGATGTTTTAACTTCTTGTAGTTATTGTAGCTCATTGGAACAATAATCCTAAAGTATTGCTTCGTCCAATCATGTTAAGTCATTTAGCAAGTTTAATGCATATTAATCACTTTTACGAGATCATGTGGATTGTAGATCTTTATATGTAACTTGGAAACAAGTGAATCAAATTATACGCACGTACTGGTGCAATGGCGTAGCCAGGATTTGTGCAAGAGGGGGGGTTTAACCTGAGAATAACACTGCCCCTGGGAAAATTTGTATTTGAATGTGCAAATTGGTGCTACTTTAGCAATTTTATTGGTGCTACTTTAGCAATTTCTTTCAACAAACCATTGAATATTATACTGGACAAAATATTTGTAATCTTTTAATATCCTTTTTTTGTGGCTAATAGGGGTGTTAAAACCCCCGAAACTCCCCACTTCCCTGCAACTACACTCCTGTACTGGTGGTAGATTATACAATATAATTGCTTAAGGGTGCAGCGTACTCCAGAACCAAGGCAACATCAAGGATAAAGATTTACGTATTAAATTATATTCTGTAGGGCTCGTCACCTGCCAGACAAACATATGCCACCACTGACTTTTTTTTTGTTGCCCACATTGCTAAAGGATCTGTTAGAGGTTTTTTTTTTTTTTTAATTATTATTTAATACCCTGGAAACTATGAACAAATAGGTGTTTTCATTCTCAATTAAACACTGAAAAACACATGCTTATAGATTTTTCCTCGGATTTTTATTCTGTGGCAATATTCTTCTCTTCTCAATGCAGAAAAATAATGGATTTGTCTAAAAGTGATTTCATTGAAAATGTCTGTGGTTCATTGAATATAATTTAACTTGGAATCCCTATCCATCCTTGATTTCACCAGGGCTCCGAGTTAGGCAATGCTCTTAAACAGATGGGTTTGTTGTCGTTTCTCAAAACGAGGACAAATATTGTTGCTTGTGGTGATTACTGTTGGGTACAGATACATTTGCTAACAACAGCTTACCTTGCTCGCAAGTAGGGTGACTAGGAATAGACCAAAAAGCCACTCTCGTGACTTGGATGTTTGAAAACTTGGCTCGGGGTAATGTTTGCATGCCTCAAGCTGAACATTTGTAGTACCTACCCAACCCTCGAGTCTTACTATATCCACCTCATCACAGTTATAAAACAAAACAACAGGAAAGTAGTGTAGCAGAAAGAATGTCAAAACTTTGTTACTAGAAAAATTTATTTATTTACCAGAACTTGACTATCTTAGTGCTGGAAGTGGAGTCAATAATAATAATAATAATAATATGTAGAGAGAGTGCACGCATGTGTGTGTGTAGAGAAAGATAGTTATCCAATTGTCGTTCTGGCTTCAGTCCACCGTTAAGATTATCTTTGTCCGCTCAGTTGTCGTAATACATACCCAGTATATAAATTTTATTTGTGGGTTTGGATTATTTTCATAGCTGAAATGTTAATTTTTTTTATGTATCTATATATTTATTTAGGGCCTACTTACTATAATTTGTAACATTTCTGTTTGACTTTGCTTCACCTGTACATAAGGAAACATGCCAATACTAGACTCCACCAAGTTACATTTGGATAGTTTTAACTGTATTCATAACAACTTACCATTTATGATGTCTGTGTTATTAATCACTTGTGTATTTAATGAGAAGATATTGTAGGTGATATTTTTTAGAGCAGTGTAATGTAAACACATATATAGTACAAGTCTATATTAATAAAAACATGTGGCAGTGAATGTTAAATGTTTACATTCTTGTGCAGTGGAAAGATACATCCTGGCTAAAAAATGGAAACCAAGTAGATCTTTCAAAAATACTCTAAAAATGGAAACCAAAGAGGACATTAAAAAATGCTCACTTTATCCCGAAATCACAGATGTTTAAATTACAAAAACAGTAACATACAAAACAGTATTTTTCAGTTTTATAAAATGTCAACAAAGATGTGAAACACTAATAATTTTATTTACAGTATTTATAGCGTAGCTGTATTAACACAGGCCAAACACCAAGACAAGAACAAATTAATTTTATTTTATGTACCAAGCAACATAATTTGCTGTATATACTGTATAACATGAAATCTAATGCATTTCTGTATGTGAGGTATGTGTTCCTATACCACCATTCACCTTATTGCTATGAAACTTTGATGGGTTGTTTTGCTTGCACCCGCAAAGGTTTCTGGCAAAAAAGACTTCCACTCAGTCTGCCGGCGCTCCTCGGGCTGTTTGTGCCACAAGACGGGGACAGATTTCAGTCTCCAAAATGTCACAATTTTTTTTTGCAAGGAGACCATTGTGTTTGTCTGTGTTTTTATTGTTTTACTGTCCACAGTTATTGTGTTGCATTCGTTTGTTTTCCTCAAGGTGTCTGTGTTTCTGCCGTATCCTCTACAAGCTATTTTATCGTTCCTTTTGTTTTTTCTGTTTGTCGTAACTATTTTTGTATGTTTTGCATACTGACGGTGTTGATTTAATTTCTTGTTTGACTGTTTGTAACTCACTATGACCTTGTAGTATTGGATATGTTTACCAACATTGGCTAGTTTCGAACAAAGTCCTTTGGTTATTTACTTGTATACATGTTTGTCTGGGTTTTCTGTGACACCATTTACTTCAATAGCATATGTCAAATACTTATTGGTTTGTAACTTATCCCCACAGCAAGAATTGATTAAAAATAGCATTGCTACATGGCATCTATTTAAAAATAGCACTAACAAGTTGTTACATATGTTGGATATATTGTGACGCGGCTTGCGTCTGCGGTTGTTTGTTGTCAAGGCCCTGCTACATAGAGACGGTGAGATTGTCGCTGTCGTGTTGTTGTCGGGTCGGCGTCGTTCATTTCCTTGCTGCGTGCTACAATGAGAGTCGTTGCTTTGCTGGTGAGTTTAGTTCCCGCAATTCATAACAGATGGCAGCTCAATCGCCAGTTGTGGTTTTCTTTTTATATTTGCAAAATTTTGTTGCAAATGGTGCAGTAAATACTTTAAAATAAG
>PNEQ01002565.1:67051-98262 GCA_003012365.1 Medauroidea extradentata
ACAACGTCGGCGCCAGAAATCCTACAGCCTGGAGAAGCTTGCAACACCTGAAGTTACTCACTTCACCAGGGAAAATTTAATAATATGCTAAAATTGCCAAAACTCAAAAATTGGTCAAAATACAAGAAAAAGTTATATCAACAAAATTAATTAAAATTTTACTGTGGTCAATTTGAAACCAAACAAGCCAGGAAAATAATCAAATGACTCTACTTTAAAATTCCTTGACTATATTTATATTGAATTTTGAAAAGGTGAATTTAAATTAACATGTCCCCAATTAACTTACTAGGTTATTGAATTCTGTTGCATCACACCGGACACCTGACAAACTCACCCTGAAAATGGCATATAGCCTGTTAAGAAAGATTTACATATAAATTTAAATAAGAAAATAAAAACACCTTTTAAAGATTTAACCAAGATGGGGAAGTGGCTGAACACTTCACAGTTGGACTTCGTGTAAAAAAATGTACGTAATACTTTATAAGTGAAACAAAAAATATCATTTTCTGAATTCTAGTGTTTGGATAAGAGTCCTTAAACAAATCTCAGCGCAAAATTCCTATTCCAGTGATTGATTACTCAAAATTGTTGTGTGTTTAATGCACTAAGTAAGTCAAATACCTTATGAAATACGAGCATGTATAGTAATAGAGCATGTGGCCTTTTTTCTAAGTTTATAACAGGTCATAGAAAAAAGAGGCCTTAACATTCCAGATATTAAAAGTTATTTTATGCTGACTAGTCCTGGTAAAATGACCCTCAATGTATTGGAATTCAAGGTAAGATGTCCACTGAAAGATTTGAAAACTCAATTGTCAATAAAATCTAAACTACAATATGTACTTATCATAATTTGAGGGATCTTTTTTGCAGAGTAGATATTTTATTAGTGGATACTTGTATGTATGGCACTAGGTGGTAAAGTAGAACCTCGAAGTAATGCCATCAGATCTAAGGACACAGCAATATAACAACATCATTATGGGTGACTAACAAAAAAAAAAAAAAAAAATTCATTGTGAGGTCAAAATTGACAAACAAATTTGATTTTTTTTAATTTGCTTTATGATTGAATTATTAAGTAGTAAAAATTTTAAGGAACAAGTATGACATAAATAAGAAACTTATCTATGTTACTTTGTACAACAGTTCCAGCCTTCTGTTGTTGTTTTTTTTTTCTGTGAACGCATTTATGACCTCGAGGAACGCAGGATCAGATGAAAGATACCGCATAAATTATTTCTGTATTGCCAAATGCCAAAGGTGTTAAGCCGAAAGCTGGTTGTTGGTCATGGAGTTTAGGCAGTGTCAAAACTAAACGCAGCAGTTTCTTACTTCCTCTTAAACAGAATTTAAACTGCTTAAAAATATATATTCCAGGAGGTCATACTAAAGTGAATATTTCAGGAGGTTACGCAGGAAAACATATTTTACCTCGTCTGTGTAAACATTAAGCTGTTCCTTTTGGAGCTTGTCAGTGTTAAAATACGGATGTTGAAGATATTTTGTCGGAAAACCATTTGGGACAATCAACCCCGCTGGCCCGGCAAATTAGAGACCAGTATTTACTGGGTCCTTCTCTCTCTTTTAGTACACAGATGCCATTTGCTTCATTCAGTATATGGCTTGTTATGATGCAGAGAACATAAAAAACATGGGGAAAACGGAGCTCGCACTACGTGCTGCTGTCTGAGGACAGTTGGTATCTCTTTGGCGTGGACAAGGAAGAGACAGAGGGCAGGAATGTGACAAGGAAAGATGATATTGTCAGTCACTACAATCTCTACGCTGGCATTGTGCACATGAAAACATAGCAAAGAAAGATTATTGTTTGCATGTGTTTTCCTCTATTAAAATCCCCTGCATATAACAAGAAGTCATAAAAATCAAATGCCTGGCCCAGCTGGCATTGCCCAGGTCTAAGGAGACTAGAAGGAAAGGAAGAGAAACACCCTGGTTGTCAAGCAATCATATTAAATACCAGAGTAAATTTTTGTATTAAGTTACGCTGAATGAAAAAAACTGCAAATGAAATACTTTGAATTTTTAGTGAAGGGATGCCAGGCATATCAGCATCAAATGATGCTACGTCACTGAATTATGTCGTGAAATCATAAAAATTGGTGGACTTTCATTGTTATACACAGCATGAACAAACTACATTAAAGTCACGTTAATACTAAATGTGCATCAAAGTTAATAAAATTGTGGATAGTCATTTCATAGTTTTTTGAAGTGATAAAAAAAGGTTGAAAAGAACATCATTTATAATAATAACTTATCACAGTATGTACAAAATGCATATAAAAAGCTTGAGTTACTGATAGAAGAACTGTGTATATACAATGTTTGATGAAATTAGGATGAATAAAAAGCATTAAAGTCAAGTTTGCTTTGCTAAGTAGACCCTACAATATATGTTTTGAGTTTGATGGAATTCAGCAAAATATGATAGTTTTCTCAGATATCTTGTGTTATCAAAAAAAAGTTTAAACCATCACCATTTTTAAACTGGAACACTAATCTTACGAAGTACTGTGTCTGTACCAAGTTATGTAATTTGGTCCACTGGTTCTAAACGTACAGAAAAAGACGATCTCACAAGTAGTATGCTTTCCTTCAGAAAGTAGGCCACAAAAATGCTTACCTATACAAAACAATTATGAATCTGATCTTATAATTGTTTTCACATACTGAAAACTACTCTAAATCTGCACTTCTGTTTCAACTGAAGTTTTTGTATAAAAATATTACAACTTTACCCTTCTTTTGTTTTAAACAGCTTCTTTGAAATTACCTGCCTTTTCTAATTATATTTTTATACCAGTATATTTTAAAATATTAAAAAAATTTAGTAATAACAAAATTTTATTGTGTTTTTTAGTTGCAGTTTTGTGCGTCAAATCAAATGTGGAGCAAAATTTACACACATATTTTTGAGTTGCATTTGGCAATCAGTGTGCGTAGGTCTACAGAATGTGAACAGTAAATTAACTTCATAAATCTCTAATTCAGAAGGGAGGGCAAGCACAAAAATATTGTTTAAGTTAAATATTTTTATTTTTCAGCCGTTATTTACACACATTTATATTTTCTTAACAAATATAGTTCTATGATTACAATAGGAGAAAAATCAAGCAGCGACTGTCATGCACCATGGGTGGAAAATGCTTAGCATAATATTACATTACTGTTATTATTTAATTTGGTAGTGTAATCAACAAAAAAATGTATATAATTTTGAGTTTTGTAAGAGAACACTTAAGGGGGTGCAGTCGATAAATTGAAGAACAAATGTACAGAAATGTATATCATATAGAAGTTTACTAGAAGGTGTTCATAATAATTTGTAGGGCATAATAATATTTTTAATGATTTCCATGTAGCAGAAAGATACAAACTGGCTGAAAACAGAAATCAAGCAGAATTTTCAGAAATGTTTGCTTTAAATTGTTTATTTTTGGTGACATTCCACCTTCAAAGTTTTAATTAAAGCAAAGAAAAAAGTTCTAGCAAACAAATTCCTTCTCTAGTTTTTTTTTTTTTTTTTTTTTTTTTAAATTATTTTCCTGCTTTGTAGAGAAATTATATTTTTTTTTTGTTGAATTAATAATGGTAAGGTAAGTGAGCTTTGCATCTCGTCAGCAAGGTCATTAGAGACGGTGAAGTGGGCCGTTGCCTTTGTTAAGGAACTGCCCCAGCATTCGCCTTGAGTGATTTCAGGATACCATGGAAAACCAAATTCAGGATGGCCAGAGCCGGGGATCGAACCCAAGTTCTCCCGAATGTAAGTCCAACATGTTGCAGTTGTGCCACCTTGCTCCGTTAAATAAATAATAAATATAATTATCATAAGTCGTCAGAATTGATAGTACCATTAGGCTGAATAAAATTTAATAGTTGCCAAAATTAAATTTCACACTCTGATAACTCTTTATACATAAATATTTTCAGTTGTTATTTTTTAGTAATTTTGTTGCTGATGCATATAGGTTACAGTAACTAATACTTTGTACGTAGTTCACAGCTTGATTTGTCTCGTTCCAGATTATGAGATGTGGTTTTTCTTACAGCTAAGATTAATCATTAAGATTCTGGCCACACATAACGTCTAATGTTAAGTTGAACACATACAGCAGCCATTGTGTTTCATCTAGCTTGAAACTGAACATGTTTGCATGGTTACACTCCTAAATGGAATAAACTCTAACATAAACTAACATGAAACTTGAAATGTACCATACTTAATTATTTTCACATTGACACTCAACATTGACAGTTTATTTATAATATTGCAACTAACTGTACAATTTTTATATACTTATATATACAACAGATACAAACACTTAAATATAGGAAGTTCATTTAATTTAAGAAGTGTGAAATGTTGTACCAAAAGGTAAACAGCCATATTTGTTACACAGCTTGTTTTCTTTGATGCAGGCAATTAGAAAAGCAACACAAAAGGGATGTTTTTAAAACTACTTATGAAACTATATTTCTAAAGACATGCAAAATTAGCATTATTATTTGGTAGCAGACTAAACTTCACTTTCCCATACATAAAGAGCATAATACGCAATTCAATTGGTCACAAACTTGTATGTGTTGTCATTTACGTGTGTTAAGTCTTTACAGACATTGGCGTCTCTTCCGTGTAAGCATTCTCCGCTGCAAGTCACGACAACATCAGCCAGCGGGTGTCGTCGAACGAGCCTGTAGTCACTTGGGGTCTAGTCAGCTGTCAGAAAATAACGTGAATTTTGCATGTCTCTATACATTACGTACTGTGAAGGAATGAATGCAATCAGAACTCATTCACAATTTTTATGACTGCTACAGATACACAAAGCGAAAAAGTTTTTGCTCCATCTGACTATGGCCTAAGTTATCAGTAACTGAATTTTGAGTTTCTGTCTGCAGGTATTGTGATTTTGTTTTTCCTGTCAGTGGTGAGTGATGATTTGTGAAACACGTGGCAATTACTGTCTCTAGGTTTTCATGAAGTACTGTGCTGTATATAACCTAACTTCCTTTTTGCTGGTGATGAACTTACACAAGTATAATATACTGTAACTATCATATTCGATAATTACGTATTGGTACACTACAATAGTACAAGTTTTTAAGATGTTGGTTTTTTTTAGGTCTTGGTATAACAGCAGCTAGAAATGATAGTATAAGGTCTACATTTCTCTCAAGAATAAGTGGTTTACTGCCAAATGAGCACTTTTTAAGCCCTGTTTGTTTTCCTTTCAGTCCATTAATTGTATTGCCACTTGTTAATATAAAGTGTAGGTAATAAACACTGTTTATATATTTTACTGTGCATTTAAACGTTTACATCTTACGACACAATTACGTACATACACATATTGTTTTCTTGACATTACTGTTTTAAAAATTGCTTACTTTATTATCATTAGCAACTGATACCTCTGTTCCACTCTTATGATGAGTTTTATTCGTCAGATAAAGGGTGTGTACTCTTTTTTCCCTTATCACTTAATAAGTTTGTAAACACTCTTGGCAGAGATTAAATTAAACAATTGCATTAAAGACATGTACCTAATATTTTACAATTTGTAGTCACTGTTTCATTGTGTACGGAAACCAAAACCTTCAGCAGTTTACTTGTTGAAGTGTTTTTTCTCCCTTAATACCCTGTAGCCATATCTCCTGATATACCCCACATGAATCTCTAAATTTATTGAGGCATAGTATTAGACGTTACATTCCTGCCAGCATCCTCGGGTTCCCAGCTTTGACAGTGGTTTCCTAATACATGTTATACTTCTGTCTTACAGTGGGCACATGGTTTATACTTACAGTCATTGTGAATGTTCTGGTTGGTTTCTCTGCTACGGCATTATGACAGGCCATTCTTGTAGTGTGTGATTGAGTGTGGCAGTCCTGCTAGCATCCTCAGGATGCCAACTTTGACAGTTATATCTGATGATTATATGTTGGTGCTCAGGTTCACCTAACCATCCAGGTCTGTGAAACAAATAAAGTATGCTGGTGTTTGGAGCCATCATAAGCAAATAGTCTGGAAGGGGACTATACCAGTTAATGTTATGCTGTTTGCTGTGAAATTACTGGCTGTTAGTCCACTTGAACCCTGCCTGAGAAAGTTCATGCATTTCTCTGGCCAGAAGTTCGAAGTATAATTGCTGTGTATTTCACTGGACAACAAGAAATGACAGAAGGGGGTCAACAATAGGTTTTTGGAACTCAGAAAAGTTGAGGCACCAAACATTTTACCTAGCAGCTTATTCACGTAACATGTGTAGATAAATTTAACCTATTGGGGACTTAAAGACAGGAACTGCCTTACTGTCTGTAGCTGAAGGAACGTAAGCAGTAGAATTGACTGGTTTGCTAAGAATTAACATTGTTAGTTACAATTGTTTATTGCAATGAAAACTGTGTGATGGTAATGAATGAAAGAAAAGTAATCATGAAGGTTGTAGTAATCATTAAATGCACTGTCTTATAGAATATTAAGCAGTGACAGTTTAGTTACTGTCCAGTATGCCCCTACAGCTCATAATTAATGAGTATTAAGAAGTAGGCGTTAAGAGGTGGATATCACACAGTGTTAGTATTTATACTTTGGCACTTTGATGATGCTTGCTGGTGTTTTGCATTAATTTTTTCCATTTGCATGTAGTTATAAAAATCAAAGAAAATTAATTTAATCACTCTGTAAGAAATAAATAGGTTTTTATACTGTGGACAAGGGAATACAATGTGACATTAAGATATTTATTAAATGGTATAATCAAAGATTTATACAGTTTTTTTGGTTCTAATGCTTTCATGTTTCATTGTAATTATTAAATTCTAAAGCATAGTATTTAAATTGAACTGTTTTTCATGGATTAGTAGTTTATTTATGTAATTTTACACACAAGTTTTTTTTTGTAGTAAAAATATCAGTTTTTATTATTTTTCGAGTGAAATTCAAGGCAGTGTGTGTTAATAATTAATTGTCTGTTTAATTTATAGGTAATGTGTACTTTTGTTTTCTCCAGAGCCAGTCAACAACATCCGAAGGGTTGTTACATTACCTCCAGAGACGAAGCAATATGCTTGTCCAATTTGCGATACAAGGTTTGCCCAGCGATATCACTTGAACCGTCATTTGTTTCTTCATACAGGAGAAAAGCCTTTTGCGTGCACTGTTTGTGATGCCAAGTTTGCTCGAAGAGCTCACATGCAGCAACACATGTTACGACATCTGGGAGAGAAGCCATTTTCGTGCTCCATTTGTGACTTAAAATTTGCTCAAAGAGGTCATGTTAAAAGGCACATGCTAACGCATACTAATGAGAAGGCACATGTTTGCTCGATTTGCAGTTCAAAATTTGCCAGTAAAAGTTATTTGAATCTTCACATGTCAGTACACACTGGAGAGAAACCTTTCGCATGTACCATTTGTGATGTTAAGTTTGCTCGACGATGTTATGTTGCTCAGCATATGTTGACGCACACTCGTGAGAAACCATTCCCTTGCCCCGTGTGTGGCACTAAGTTTTCTCGTAGAAGTCTCGTCAGGCAACACATGGTAGTCCACAATGGTGAGAAACGGTTCACCTGCTCTATGTGTGGTGCAAAGTTTGCACAGAGAGGTCATTTGTATGTTCATAAGTCTGTACATAATGGCGAGAAAAAGTATGCTTGTGATATGTGTGATGCCAAGTTTACGCGCAGAAGTCACTTTAAACAACACATGTGTACTCATAGTGTTGATAAACCTTTTATTTGTGATGTTTGCAATGCCAAATTTACAAGAAGAACCCTTGTAAACAAGCACATGTTAACTCATAATAGTGAGACAAACATTTCTGATGCAAATGAATCATCAGTATTTAATGAATCAAGTGATGATAGTGATGATTATGATGATGATGTGAGAGATACAAATTATTTGCCATCTCATGATGATTATGGTAATGATTATGATGATTTGGAAGAGGAGGAGGAAGAAGAAAAGGCTAAAAATCCAGCAAGTAAAAGTTTGGTTGAACTTAATTGCTTGAACTTTGGTGGTAATGAAGTGACATGTGATAAAGATGGCGTTATTAATGAAAATCATTTAGATATTTCTGAAGGTGTAGGGAGTAATAACATAGTAACAACAGAAAGTAGCTGTAGTAAAGTTGCAAGCACAACAAATGATACATCAGATAGAGGCATTTCAGAATTTATATGATGTAGTATTTACATAAAAGGTGTGTAACTTAGTTATTTTCATATTTATTTTTTATTATTGTTATAGTTGAGAAAGAAAATGTATTACAGAAAATATATAATTTTAATGTGAATATTGTTTTTCTAGTGCTTATGTTGTCTGTTCTTACAGTTTTTTTTCTGTTGTATTTATATTTACATTATACTTCTTTATGACTGACTATTACCTTGTTTGTAAACATTATATTATTTTTTCATAATTTTATATGGAATAAGTTCATGTACATATATTTTCTGAGAATTTATGTTTCTAAGTAATATTGTAATGAGATACACATTTAAAAAATAAACAAAAAACTCTGGTTGTTAGACTTATTAATTTTGTGTGTGTGTTTAAGCCTACAGGCATCCACTTGTATCTTAATCAATAGGTCTCTTACATGCTAGTTGATAGAGTTGTTTTAATGTATGCTAGTATTATTTGGTGTGAAAGTATTGTGTATGTAACCAGTGTTGTGACATATGCCAGAATATAGAACACATTTACCCTTGTTAAGATAAAACTCGTAGAATATTAATTACTAAACAAGATCAATTGGATAGTAGAGAAATTTATTGACTGAATAGTTAATAGTGCTAGTTATAGTGGTATTGGATGTAAAACTGAAGGTAATAAATAGGTTTGAATCAAATCTGGTAATATACTAACACATCCTTTACAACATTAACTTATAAGGAACATGTTCTTGAATAATAATAAATTAATCCAGACGATCGTTGCTAATTAAATGAATTTAGGCCTTTGAAAATAAATGTTGAATTTAAAATTCTATGCTGGCGTTTGTTCTAACTGGTTTAAATTTCACCCTGATTACATAAACTTCTTTGAAATAAATAATAATGTTCCCGGTTATAACTCCAACTCTTTTGAGCGGTAGGCAAAAGGTTCTTAAAAAAAATTATTCTCAGGACTTCTGGACTTGGTAGCCTACAGTCATGACACTAACTTCTGGATGTTCTGATGATAATTTAATGCTCGGATGTAGCAAACAGAATGATAGATACTCCTAAAGTATCGTCGAGGCAGAAAACATCACTGTTAATATTAATTTAACGACGTCATACCAATCGGCGAACATAGTTCGGCAATGGCGTCATGCCGAGGCGTCCCTGTCGTCGGCCGCATTTCTTGCTCACTCAAAATAAAATTAGGTACAAATTAACTCTTCTACAATGTTAATTTGTCCTCCTATGCCCTTAACTTATTCTTGGCTTTCCAAAATTCTGTGCTACATTTAGGATGGCGCTCGCTTTAAGAGCATAGAGCGAAATTGGGCAAAACGCGTCATGTTTCTACCGAAGCCAAGCCAAGAATACCTTCAAATTCCCCAAAAACCTTCTACTATTCTCTAAATCAACAATTAATAAACCTATCCAGGCGTCTGGGTAAGAGATTAAAAGAATAAATCGCGATCCCCAACGAGGATACAAAATAAATAACAGAAACGGGAAATATACATTCAATTTAAAATAAAAAAAAATTTTAAATAAAATTAAAATTATAGGACGTGATTCCTGACATAAATAAAAATATATAAATAAAATAATTGAACTAGTTAACCTAGGTAGAGGCATATAATAACTATCCCTAACTATCCAAAGAAAATTAAACTGTAAAATAATATTAATCAACCAAATGCATGAAAATCTGGAATTAAAAGACAATCTAAAGAGCTAGATTTAGATGAAATGATTATATACGCATGAAGTTTGAAAACAAAGAAAATAAATATGCTATCTTTCTGTAGCCAAATGCTACATTGTTTGAGATCCTTGTTTTGTTTGTTCATAATTTTTTACTCAGTTTAATTGGTATGATTGTGATGTGGGTGCTTGTTATTTGTACAATGTATGTAGGTATATGTTTTTATTACTATAATTTTTGTTCTGTTAAGTTTTATTTTTCCAGTGAAACAAGAGGTGAGGTATTTCAACTGATAGCTGTTTTTTATTAATAAAAAAAGCTGTTTGAGTTACTATTTGTTTTCCTAGCCCTGGACAGTAGCAATGTACGGTAATATGTATGTATTGTGTGTGTTAGTTGTCACTATTATGGCAACAAGCTTCATATGCGTAAGTTGTTATCATTGACTATGATCATTATGTACCTAAGTCCAGTATTTATATGAATCTACTGTTGTGGTTAATTCAGAGAAGGAGGAAATGGAGGAAGGAGGGGTCACATGCATTTGTCACACTTTTAGACTGCAAAACTTCCAGTCTTAACAGGCAACATTGAAAGAAACTATAAGTGTGCTATCATATGTCACATTTATTCCTGTTTTATTATTGAAACTGTGTTAATCAGTTGGGTTATGAATTTGTAGTACTGCTCGAGATGTGATTAAGTGTTTTTATTAAAAAATGTATGTTGGTGGGATGTTTTCCATATGTATACTTTTATTTAATTTATGAACATTTTAACCGGTTTAGGGTTACAGGTAGTATAGTCATCCCTGTGGGAGAAAAATAAGATTAAAAAGCAAGGTGACCTCCCTGATTTAATAAATTATTTATCAACCTTCATCTAGTAGGCAACAAACATACGTTATAGAAGATTCAATCATGACTTTTACGATAAGCACAAAAAGCACAAGTAGTTCGGGTTTATGGAAAAAGACACTCTCTTTCGTTTTCAATATTTACTGTGCTGTATGGTGGCAATGAAACTTGTGTTGTAACTGGCGTAATGGATTTAAAACATCTAAACTAAAAATTAGGAAGCACGTATACAATTATCCCCATACTGTTCTGCCTAAGCCAGTTTTTTATTTTTTTTACATGAACATCAAGGCACCGGGCAAGGAGTCGCTACAACCCCTCCATTGCACATTACAAAAGGTAGGGATTATTACAGAAAGGCTACGCTGTGTGCAGTTAAGACCCTGTGGTCATGCTATGATACCAGGGTGGGTGCTCTATGCAGGGTCGGGAGCCTTTTTCACCTTAGTGGCTTCCTTTTCACCCTGACGACACCAGTGTGGGGACTAGAGGAGCAAGCCTCCCAACACCACCATCTCGCTTCTACCATCATTTTGGAGCTTTCATCTGCCTCCTTAGGTACCTGCCAACATCCTAATTTTGTATCATGGTGTTCCTTACACCATTCTTATTAAGTGGCCAGTAAAGCACGAGCAGTTACATCAGCCAGCACACAGATCGGCTCATTGTTTGCATTTACGCAATAGTTACAGATCTACTTGTTGGACCATACCAATGGACAGGTCACCATGCAGGCAGGATTTCCCTCCTCCATGGGTTACTGTTGGATCCACTAGATGTCTGAAGTACGGTTTATCTTAATTTTATTTAACTCTGTACACATATGGTATTTAGTAAGACAGCTTGACTTTAATGTACAGTAGTTTGTTAATGCTGTGTTCGCAATTGTAGTTTGTGAAGTAAAGGAGGACACCAAGGAATTCGGTAAAAAGGATTTTGTAGTATTATTTGGAGGAGGAAACGATTTTCTATCTTTCTGAACATTTTTTATCATTGTAGATGTTTATTAAGTGTTTTCTTCTTTCTTTCTCTTCACATATAGTAATGTGACTTCGGTGACTTCACTTTTATGTAATTTGTTCATGCTGTTTTCAGAATTTTATCAAACTTTTTCGGCATAATATTCCTTAGTAACGTAACTTCTGTTATGTGTTCTGGTCATGCTGTGACATAATTTTAAGTATGCCAACCATTTGATTTTGAATATTATTTGGACACACAAGATATCTGAGGAAGAATTTTTTTTAGCGTTACATAAAAAGTGATTTTTTAATGCAGTATGTTTTTAGATTATTTTCAAAGTCTGTACACATATAAGTTGACTTGTCTTTTATGTATTTTTCTTGTTGTGTTAAGATTTATAAATGGTATCCTTTTGAAGATTTTTTTATGACACAGATGTCTTAAAACACAATTTTTCAAAATATAATCAAACTTCATATACATATAGGAAGGTAACTTAACTTGTATTTTGTTTGTGCTATGTGCAGGTTTTCGAAATGGCATCTTCTTGAACATTTTTTCGGAAACATTAGGTGTCTTAAAAATTGTTTTTCCAAATGTTATCAAACTTTAACAAATATTGTACTTAGTAAGGAGACAACTTGTATGAATTATTTTCAGCCATTGTTCGTATTTCCGAAATGGCAGCCTTTTGGATTATTTTATGATGAAACAAGTTACCAGAAGAATGATTTTTCCCAGTGTTAGTTAATTCTGTATATATACAATAAATATGTGTTACACAGGATGTCCATAAATTATCTTTACAATTTTATACTTAAGTAACTATAAAACTCTACTAGAATATTGACATACTAATTTTAACATGTGACAAGATATTTTTTTTTTTTTACGTAATTCATACACATGAATGTTTGCACCTTTAGTGGCACGGACAGTGTTCAGTCTGTATTCAATTTCTCTCCAGGTAAGCTCCAGCATCTCCATGGTGACATGTTGAAATTAATTTTGAATATCTCTCTTCAAGTCCTGTTGGTCTGTAACCTTGGTTCTGTATACTTGATCCTTTACACACTCTAATAGGTGATTGTGGCAGCCACCGAATCGGACCATCTCATCCAATCCATGTGTATGGAAACTTTTCATCCAGAAATTGATGGACAAGTAACCAGAGAGGTGGTGCCCCATCTTTCTGGAAAATGACATTAGGTTGCAGGTGGTCCGATTGTAGCACAGCAAACGCTCATAACATGTCCAGGTAAATACCACTGTTCACTGTATGCGGACTTAATGAAAAATACTGGACCAATGACCACAAATTGACTTTGGGATTTTCTCAATCATTTTCATGTTTAAGATGATGAAGTGATAATCCCCAGATGCAAAAGTTATGATGATTCGGTTTACTCGATACGTGAAAAATTAACTCATCGAAGAAAATAATCTTCTTCGGGGCATCATAGTTTGCATCAATCTGCTGCAAACTATTCGCACTGAGATTTGTCTGTTGGCTATAGTGCGTGACAGCTGCACCTTATAGGCATAAAGTCGTAACATGTATGCAAGACTTGGCAATGATTTTGTTGGACTTATTGCAAACCCATGCTGTATCTTGTCCAAGCAGCATCTGAAACAAATGGGAACCCTTCCCCTGTTTATGGATGTCAAAAGCCCGAACAGTTGGTCGGGATGGAGGGTTCTCTTCCATACTGTGCCCAAAAGTTTCTATGCACTTTGGTACTTCATCTGTATGAACAAGCTTCACTCTGAACTTTCTCCTGTAGCACCCTCATTTTTCATCAGATCTGCATCAGCCAGAACAGAAAAAAAAAACTTTTTGAGTAATCCTGTCACTTGTTGAAAACTGTTTGTTATTATGTTGCGTAGTTTTATTTAACATTATTAAAGATTGATGTTGTAAAGATAATATATGAATATCCTGTATTTGTTGACCGACTGGACCTATTATTTACCAAATTTAATATTTTCCAATTTGTCATCTAAACTTTGATTTGAGCAGTCATTGTTAAAGGACCTTTGTGTCATAAGCAAGTGTAACATTAATAAATAAACGTGTGGGTAGCAGTGTAAAACTATACCATGTCGGTATAATTATGTTTATTAGAGTTATTTGTTCTCTTTCAAAAAACATTTTGGTAGGTAACAAAAGGCTTAGTCCTTAATAGATGTAAAATAGGTGTGCCGTTCTGGCTTTTTAACAATCGGGTAACTCTGGGCTAACAATTCTTTGCATACATCGTTAAGGTTACGAACTCAATCACATTTACATGATCAAGTTATGGATCTAAATATTTGAGAATTAAGGTCAGAACTTACTGAGTTCGAGAAGTATTCTAAATTCCCAAATATCTTAGTAACTGATTTTCATGCCGGTTACTGTATTTCAAAATGTTAACTGCGACTAAATTCTGCCATAATTTGTTTTTGATAAAATACATATTGATGTAATTTTCTTAAAACATGATGCAAATATGCACAATTTAAATTTACATTTTGGGATGGTTAATTAAGTTTTTATTTTCGAACTATGAAAATAAACAGGAAAGTATCCAGAAACTGCTCCAGTTTCCCGGGTGAGGTAGATACTCGTGAAAGAACGCCGGGGGAAGGTAAGGCCGGCTGTCCACAGAGCCTGTCACCCGTCCAGCTCGAAGCTTGAAGAGAATGAGGTGAGGTTAAAGTGGAGTAGTAATGGAATGAGAAAGGGGTGAGCATGCGAAAAATTCAGGCTTAGCCCGCCAGGATTTGAACCAGGATTGCCTTCGTGGGAACCGAGTGGTCTGACTATGCGGACAATGCAGCCCATATGAAAGAAACACAGTCATTTGGATATACAGTCAGGAGGCCACAGTCTCACGCTGTCAACAGAACGGATACATGCACAAGTGACTCCAGCAGTTTTGCTGCCTTCAAGTAAAGTAATTTTGTAGATGAAAAACAACATTAATTAATAATGGCTTTAGAATGGACATTCGCGACACTTTTTTTCTCCACTATTTTTCTTACTAATGTCAATGCTTTCCAATTCACAGCCCTAAAACTGACTGCCATGGTGCAACTATTTGCCTGTTAGTCTGTGATGCGAGAAGTATGCAGATGAAATCCCAGGCATTTGTGTTTATATGTTCCATTCACCTCATTTCATTGTCGAGTGGAGTAGAGATATTTGTATGGCTCATAACAGCTGTCGCGATAACCGATTAAGGATGAATGATGTTTATATAGAACAGCAAAGGAATGCAAGGGAGGAAGAAGCGGGAGATCCTTGAGTAAACTCACTGACCAGAGACAGTTCTCGTATACAAAAACTAAGTTCATAATAAATGTTCTGTAAAATAGTTTATGATGACTGATGAGTTGGCTTTTATTTGCTTACTAAGAACCATGGAATTTTTACAATTACGATATGAGAAATTCTTAATTGTAGGGAATATAAAAACCAATGCCTTTCAAATGTTTAATTGTCTAAGTTAATTCTATTTTTTTAATATATGGTTTTTCCACTCTTAATATATTAAGCTGCACTTTCGTGCTCCGTATGGAAGTCTGTCATATTATAATTATATACTTTCCAGCAATAAAATGATGGTGTGACCGCTTAAAGTCTCATTCTTCGAGCGATACAACAGAAACACTGCACGCCAGTTCAGCGACTTGAGCATAGGGGCAACATGACACTGCACGCGCGCATGTCTTGGTGTCTCTTATTACTGCTGCTTTTTTTTAACAAGGGGGGGAGGGGGCAATTTTGGTGTAGCCCCTCTGTAACAATACTATAAGTCCGCCACTGGATGCAGAGCTCACAAAGTCGCTTGGTACTGCAGTTCATCTTTGTTAACTTGTTATGTATAGTACTCTTATTGAAATAGTGTGGTAAAGGATGTTCCTAATCAGGTCCTGGGCTTGATCGTTATGGACAACTTACTATTAAATAAAATAATTAAAGTAACTTTCGGAATTTATTTTATCCATATTATTTAGGAGACGTGCAACTAAATTTTTTTTTTCCTTTGGTTCACCGTCATGTAACTCATATCAAGTGGCGGATTCAGCATTGCGAGAAAGGAAGGGGGGGGGGGCTATACCTTTAAAAGTGTGTATACATAACCCAAAAACAAAAGTGGGGGTTCCTCCCCCGGAAAAATGTTGGTTTTAGAGATGCAAAATGGTGCTTTCTAAGGAGTTTATGCACAAAGAATTTAATTACATAAAGTCTTAAAAGTATGTAGTGCTAATAAAAATTAAATTAGAAAAAATTAAAAAAGAAAATAAATCTGACCTTAAAAGGGGAGGGGCCTGGGGACCCCTCCGCCCCCCCCCCCCACAAAAAAAAATCCGCCCCTGATCATATCTAATCTTAATAATTACGATGAATATTTTCCTTTGCAACAGAAAGAGTTTGTGCATATTATATTTTTATTACAAATGGCCGTTTTAAAATATGTTGATCACTTAATATTAAAAATTCCCGAACTTTCCCATTAAACCAATAAGCGACTTATCCATAACTCCAATATAATGTTATTTTCTGTTTAACACGTATCGTCCACATTCTCTATCTCTCCGGTAGTCCTTTTGTTGCACCCTTCTCGCCGATACGCCGTGTCATTTTCTGACCAATACGTTGCTCCTTACAGCTTCGTCGCTTCCCGGCGTAGGTTAAACGCCATATAGTCACTGCTGACTCGGAAGTATTGTACTCTCGCGACACCTAAACCAGGGGAGGCCAACCTTTTCGGAGCTATGGCGCAAATGTTTCAGCGTTTGGCGGGTCATTCAAAATGCAGTAGCGGGCCAGTGTTTAGCCCACGGGCATAGTGTGTGCCATCCATGACTTGGACAGTTCGTCATCTTTCCAGTTCATCGATGACGCAGGCCGCATGTGAAGTATCTAGTTGGTATATAGGACTAATTTCTGCACTGTAGTCTAGGAGTGTCCCTCGCAAGGGCGTCTCAGAAGGGACTGATCAAGGCTTTCCTTCTTCCAGGACAAGAATTGTGATTCGCTCCACACCCCCCCCCCTCCCCCATCTTTTCCATCAGTCCAATCAACCCAACAGTAATGACCTTATCTTGCATACATTATTTTTCGCTCGCGTAAGTAACAGTATAAAATTGTAGTAGAAGTACCGGTACACAAAACTTGTGCTTACTAGCTACTATTAGCAGTGTTTTAAGTATGAATTATTATTATAAATACCATATATTTGTAACATAATATGGTGTTCAAGGTTAGTAAAAATACAAAACTAGTAAAAGTGTAAATATTGGTAGATATTATATCTTTTTTTTTTGTACTCATTTGCATTTCATTCCCAATTAAAAATGTTCGGCAGCACCAGTGCCCCCTTTGACCCGGCGCCCGGGGCAGTCTGCCCCCCCCCCCCCCTTGTCTACCCACCAATTCGTGTCTTTCCGCGCGTAGCGACAAACGAAAATGTCTAACCTCTCTGGACACGTCACTTGATGTTTGCGTGTGTAAGATAAATTGTGAAGTCGGTAGGAATCTATTCAGTTTGATTAACAATGTTTGTTACTTATATAAAATGCAATTATGTCGATTTAGGTTGCTTTTGTTTCAGTATGGTTGTATGTAAGTAGGAAAATACGCGGAACTATATTGCGTAATTTCGCTGCCAACCCCACATGCAGTAAGGCAAGTAGAGCTAACGGTGATATGCAGTATCCGTTAGTGATATTTTTCAAAGGTTAAATTTTTAGTGCTCGTTTAAGCTCGCATTTCGCGGTGTCGCGTGCTAGCAGCTTCCAAGGCTGCTCGCACAATGACATTCTTCCGAGGCATCATTATGTGGTGCATCTTGGTGTGAGATAATTAGTCGCGAAAGATTATGTAGTAGTTTTCTTAAATAATAAATTTACGTCATTGGCAGAAATTCAACAACTTCGATGAAGACTACGAGTTCCTATTAATGCTGTTTCTGCGAATTAAAATTTTTATATCATGAAAATATATCGCAAAACTGTTACACAGAAATGTGTGAAATTGCTTATACAATATAGCCTATTTTTTTAAAAACATGAGTGTCTATAATTTTGGCTAATTATCGACTTTATTAAATTTCATTAAAGTCAATAAGTTTTCTCCATGGTACAAATAATTTCCAACAATTCTACTTAACGGTTTTGCGATATCTGCTCCCTTTCACGATTTAAGAAACAAAACGTGCTCAAATAGCAAACATAGGGACCCGTGGCGTTAAATAAAATGCCATCGTCGTGTTAAATTATGGCTGTCTACTAGGTGGCTCGTGGACCGTATTCTACCCGAGAGCAGTATTTGCGTGGTCCGGATGTCAAACAAGAGTATTCAATCTCACTAAAATAATCAGTCATACTTGCTCATCACACTGACAGCTTAATGGCTCGTTTTATAGGTTGATATTATATATATAATTTAATCAGTCAATGGTCTGTAGTAAATTTGCTTTTAAACTAAATTTTAAAAAATACTTGGATATTTGTTCTGTTTCATTTTGTAATAAATTGGTTTACTATGACAGAATTCTTAATAGTTAATAACTGTCCCCCATTGTAAAAAAACCGTTTAAAAATAAAAAGTAGATGTTAACCGGAGGCCAGTGTGTTCGGTAATGAAAAGAGCGTGTCAATTACTGCCACTAGCTGAAGTACAGTAGAATATTGTGATATTTTCGTTATACATTATAAACGAACTTTATTGACTGCAATACAAATTTTGTTGCTGTGAAGAGCATCTGTGTTTAAAAATAACCACTGCTAAGTATCATTTAAACAGTTAGTATACCGTGAACCTGGGTTACTTTTTGTCAACTTGGGGGGCAACATTGTATAACTCAAAATGTTTATTTTGTGCCGTTTAGCAAAGAATTTACAACATTGATGTGGACGAATTAACTTGGTGGTTTCATGTATACAAATAGAGTTTTAGATTTTCCACTTAAAGAGTCTAAAAAAATTAATAAATATGTTGGGTGTCACGAAGTTTCCGCTTCCGTTATAGTAATGGTAACAAGAAATATGTTGCAACTTAATGTTTATAGTAAATATTGATATAGTTTCTTTGAGACAGGATTTATGAAAAAATAATTATTGAAACCAGGAATTGCCGCCATCAAAATACATTTTTAAAGAATAGAACTAGTAACGCCAAAATATGCTTCTATTTTACTGCTTAGGCCTACTATTGATTTCTTAAACATTTTTCTCGCAATTTAAAACAGTGGAAGTAGATAGTTTCAGGGTTTTTTTATAGGTATTTAATACAGGTACAGAATATTTTAAAATGTGTATTGTACGTACCAGAACAGAGTTGTAATGGTGCATGGTAAAACACTTGCCTCGTTTTCGATGGTGGTGGTTGTTTTGCGACCCTTTAACAATAAGGTGATGTGAGGTGAAATGACGACACAACCACCATACCTGGACCAGGATTCGAACCCTGGACCTCTCGTACCGTAGGCTGCTGTCTAACCGATAACGCGACGGAGGCCGACGCCGCGTATTCGGGAGGATTCGGGTTCGATCCCCGGCTCCAGCCGTCCCGGTTTCGGTTTTTAAAGGTTTTTCGAAATCACTCCAGGCGAATGCTGGGATGGGTCCTTAAAGAGTGCGGGGTATATAAATAAACGCTGAAAATATCAAATGGATTTCTACGCTTTTTCGAAGCCAGTATGAATAAAATACTCAATGACAAACTTTATGAGTAAATATTTATCCAGAACTACTAATTCGTCACGCTTGATCTCTTGCGTTGAAGTTAAGTACAGGAGGTTCCGGCGTCAGAGATTGTGCCTCAGAAGTTTGTAACACTGGAAACAGTTTTGTTTAAAACGTTGGCTAAAACTATTGTCTAGGATTGCTATTGTTTAATTTTCGCAAGTTGGCTTCCAGAAACCAACAGTTATAGGTCAATGTTTTTAGCGTTGAATCACGCCCTTTTAAACGGGCCTTGGCCTACTCGTATACACTCTCCCGCGTGTACGTCTCTACTAAAGCCTTGTACTGTTCGACAGCTGGTTAAGAAAAGACCAAATAAATATCACACAATAACGTTACAAGTTAATACTGAGTGCTTCATAGAATCTCGATAACTGCGAGAAGCTAGGCGTAGCGCGCTTATCAACGTCGTTCTTCACCTCGCTGTAAAAAGAATAATTCGTAAAACCTACCAAACCGATGTAGCCTATAAGAGTGTTTAGAAAGTATGTGTGGTAAAATTTGTTTGTTACGCATTAGTGGTAAATAATCAAATGTTTACTGATGTTACCAGACTTTCATAGTAGCAATGCTCAACATTTGCTCTATGTATAGAACCTGGAATATGGCAAGTATCCAATTACTATGCACGAGTCAATTATTTCCATTACTATGTAGAAAGTTACGTTGCTCGTACAATCAAAATTGCTACTACAAGACCTGTAATGTTGGTATAAAATGTCTCCGAGCCTCTTATAATGTTTACTTCTCATATCAGTTGTTGACTGCTGTCCTGGCAGCGCTTGACCGCATTCTGTAATGATCAGGGGGTGTGACCGCCCTTGTCTGAGGACGTTCATAACTGTCGACGAGGCCGTCTCGGGAGGTCGTGGGATCGACTCGGCTATGCGAGGTCGCGCGGTGAAGGACCAGGAAGAAAGTTACGTCACTGTACTTCGGTAGTTGACCAGCACCAGTCTCTATTGACATAATATGTTCGCTACAGTCGCTAACAAGACTTCATATCGGTGGCCCAGTCCAAAAGGGAAACAATTTAAAAAAAGAGCATTTTTTAGTTTGACTTACCAATACATAGACAGAAGTGCACTCACTCTACACAGTTGAAAAGAAAAACCACACGTAAATTCCTTTGTTTTAATAACGTGGAACTTTATTCTGATTGCCAGTAAAGTTCTATAAACTGTATTTACTTTAATTTAAAAGTGTGATAATTTCAGCGAAGACAGGCTATAAACATTTTAAACACCTTAAATAGTTGCATATGTACTATTGCTTCAAATTACTACTAGTCAAGTGTGTCAATTAACAGATTTTTCGGCGGAACGGTAATCTTTCTTTAAGCATTTCAAGCATAGTTTACACCAACGATATCATTGCTAATAACACGTGTTTTCAACGAAGTTATTAACAATCTTGAAAAATGTTTGAAAATTGTTGCCAACATTATGTTATTAACTTTGTTAATATTCATAAAAGATGTTAATAACATTTGTTACCAACATTTTGTTGAAAACATTTGCTAGCAACAAAAGTTATGAATTTTAGAAACTTGTAACTTTGTCACCAACACTCTTGATAATATTATTTTCCTGGCCCATTCTAGGGCGGTATAGATCAAATGATGATGGTACCAAGTGTTACTAGCAATGTTATCAGCAATGTTGTAGGCTTTTTTGTCATCAACAATGCTTACAATTCTTACAACTTTGTTACTAACATTTGTGTTTTCAGAAAAGTCAATAACACATTTGCTATCAGCATTGCCATAAAATAGTATACCATACCTTAGAATGTGTTGATAACATTTTTGTAACTAACATTTTGTAATTAACATTGGTATTGTTATTTTTTCGGTGTAAACTGGGCTTTACTGAAAACTGTAAATTTTTGGTTGTTTCTCTTTTTAACTGGGCCATCGATATGTACACTCAATGTTTGCCCTATCTCTGTAAAGAATTGTTATGGAAATATGTTTTTTTAATGGTAAGAAAAGTTGTTTGTAGAGAAGCCGCGTTTTACTTTACTCGTACCGTATGTCAATTAGGAAAAAGTAGTGAAAATTCCTAACAATGGTATTTTTAAGGCTTCCGAACTCTGTTTCATTAAGGTATTCATAATGCAATCCTTCGGCTTTCTAAGCGTGTAATAATATTATACTGTTGCTTATGTAATTTGCGTGCTATTGTTCCTCAAGCAAAGAGAGTGGTCGGTACCTGAAAGCTCGCGAGCTGTAAGGCTGACTCTTGTTCATTTATCACTTGCCTCGACGCCTCAAAGCGCAAGACGCTAAGCTGGTGCATGTCTTCCCCTCGAACATCTCTGTTAAGGGCGCCGTCTACTACAATCGTGAAGAGGCGCGCAGACCTTTAACAATCCTAATTTCATTCTAAAACCATTCAAAATGTTGTCACGCGGTTAGGCTACGAAAAGCATTTAAGGATCTTAGTACAGGTAGCCTATATAATTTTGCCATTAACTGTTATCGTTCCTGAAAAGTATTTTTTTGAGTGTGAAAGTGACCGAATCGGGACTTTTGACTCTGATTTTTATGTAAGAGTAATCATTTTCACGATATTCTGAATATTATAGACCTGTAGAGCGACTCTTTCCCTTTCGTCGCGTAAGATAAAATGATAGTGTTGTCGCTGAAAGTCCCATAGTAAAAACGGTTCAGCGGGAACTTTGCACGCTATACTCTATCCAGTCTAAGGTTGCAGCAGAAATAATAATTGCTAACGAAATAAATCAAAGCATTTTAATTTTATTTAGATTCCTCGCATTGTGAGTGTGCCTAATACAGTTACCTTATATTTTCCCCAATATTTCAAAAGAAATTTATGCTGTACAAAAATTTTATTGTCATTCACTTGCATGAATTAGCTGCAACCTTAGAATGGATGGAGAATAGTACAGCGCTTGGCTCGTTGAGGCGACGCGGCATTTGATGCGCGCTTCAAGGTCGACCTTACTGCTCCGTCGCTTTTGAGTCTCTCAAGCGCGGGTAGACGGCTCCCTTAAGGCCATTCAATAGTATGGTTTTGTAGTTAACGAAATTATGGTTAATTGACGTTTTAGTCGAAATCGTGTAATATTTTACTTTAAAAAAAAATAACTATTACAGCAAAAACCTTTTTAAACAAAACTGACAGGCAAATGTTTAATATCTGCTCTCGTTTAAGTTTTAAAAATGTACTATCCAAAACCAATAGAAACTTAAGAGCATTGCCTTAATTGGAAGCATCAACTTCAGACATATTTTATGTAGCCCTGCTAACTAATATCTGAAAATGTATACTTTTATTACCATCAAAGGTGTGGCATATGGAAATGAAAATCACTACATGTTCCCGCCTTTGGACAGGGTCACAGTGTGTATGAGGGAAGGCCGGGGTGAAGGTTGGGCCGGCTGCTCGACTAGTGAGACATACCTGTCGCCCTCTGGCCCGAAGAATGGATGAGGCGAGGAGAGATGGATGTGGAGCAGTGACGGAGTGGAAGAGGCGGGGGAAACGGGAGTTCTCCGAGAAAACCCATCGGCCAACGACCACGTCCTTCACGTTTCCCACATGCAAAAAATCCATGACTGAACCCGCCAGTGGTCGAACCCGGATCGCCTAGGTGGGAGGCGAGAGGTCTGACCCGTTAAGGGCGCGGTCTACCGCAATTTTCATCATCATTATTTTATTTTTTATTTGTACCGCATATTTTTTTCTTATTTTATACAAAATGTTACTAAATTTGGCTCTTATGAAATTTTTTTATCTCTCATAGTTTTCGCGTAATGGCTAGTTAAGGTCATATTTTGCATGTTTCCGTTTTAACGACCACACTAAAACCAACTGATATACCAAACTGAAAAAAATCACAGTGGATAAAGACATTACAGGCTACAATGACATGCTCATAAAATTAAAGAATAAAAATTATTTGAATTTTTTAAAAATGCAGAAACTGAAAATAAAAATTTTAAAAATTCAATTATTTTTTTAAAAATACAAATAATTTTTATTCTTTAATTTTATGAGCAATGTCTTTATCCACTGTGCTTTTTTTCAGTTTGGTATATCAGTTGGTTTTAGTGTGGTCGTTAAAACGGAAACATGCAAAATATGACCTTAACAAGCCATTACGCGAAAACTATGAGAGATAAAAAAATTTTATAAGAGCCAAATTTAGTAACATTTAGTTTCTAAAATAAGAAAAAAATATGCGGTACAAATAAAAATTAAATAATGATGATGAAAATTGCGGTAGACTGCGTCCTTAAGGGGGTATATGATAATTAATTGTATTTTTCAGTTTTCGGCCCATAATATTTATTGAAGTTGTATTATCAAAAATACATAGATATAAGGCATCACTTTATAAGGGATGCTGTAGAGAACAAAAAATTGTTGTTCAGTATTTGTCAACTGATAAGATGGCCGCAGAACCACTGACAAAAGCTGTTCCAGGTCCCAAGCAGATGTACTGTGTTAGTGAACTGGGACTGAGAAATATGTAAGTGTTGTATTGTTTGTGTAATTTTTGGAAACATTTGATTAAGGGTGGATGTTGGAAATATTCTGGTGAATGTCACATGACTATGGTAATAGAATGTGTCTTAGATAATGAGATAAGTAATGTTTTGTTAAGCTGATATAATTTGTTTCATTGTTTTGTTGTCAAAAGGGCAGATGTAATAACTGCTGTTCTAATTGTCATCTTTAATGAGGTACAATGGTCACAGTCTTGTATAATATAGATTTGATTTCATAAAATTACATGAAATTATAAGGTATATTCCTAAAATAAAGATCGTGTAAGATTATTGTATATAGAGAGGTAAATTGTTTAAGGTTTGCCCCTACTTCGAAGGTTCTGAGAGGAAGAGGGCAGTATACCTTTGTCTCCCCTTTTTGTTGCGTCCCTATCTGGGGTAGACCGCGGAACCCCTGATTTATTAAGGAGACAAGGTAGGAAATTAGTCCCCCCCTTTTTTTTTCTGAGAAAACCTTCCGCCACCCTTGCTCCCGAGACAACTATAGAGCGCGTTCTATCACGTAATTTGCGACGTAACTACAAGGGCATGAAAGAGCACACTCTTTAGACTCCTTTTTCGTAGATAACAACCAACTAAATAAATTAATCGAATCAGTAAAGCTGTAAAACGAGTGCAAAATATTTATATTCTTGAGCCCCGTAAAGACGGACAACTTCCGCCGCCCCTGGCAGCATGACCTCGGGGAGTTAGTTTTCTCCGCCAGGCGACCGCACGTGTGATGTGTGACGGCGCGATGGAAGGCGACAGACGGAGGCTGGCCAGGAGGATGTGGAGTGTCGCGTGCATGTCCTTGCAGACTTGGCGGGACGTGTCACCCTCAGCCCCTCGGCGTCCGTCGTCGGCCAGGAACTACGGCTCGCGGCGTGACTAACCAGCTGCCTCGCTATGGCAGAACCCTCGCACATGTGGTCCAGTGCGAGGCACAGTAGCAGAAACTAGACCAGAAAATGTTTCCTTTGACATTTACAATAATAATCTACCGTCTTAAAGAGACATTAGCAGCAAGTTACTCTCCGAGGTCTCTACATTATGAACATAAAATTTTATATTATACAGAAAGTCCTCTATTTACGTCATTTAAATTGTCGCCGATTCAGAATAACGTCGTTAACCCATTCTTACGCGATCTAGTTATTCCATTGTAGTGCGCCAGTGTTGACATTCTTATGTTCCAAATATATATACTGTGGGCTGTGGATTGTGGATGGTTGGTCTCACTCAATTTAAATCGTTTCAATATGAGTCGTTGCTTTCAGGAACCTAACTCCCAGGTAAATCGAAAACATACATACATTCATCACAGCCGTATACCATGAAATAAATTTCTTGTTTGAAAGATAATTTGACCTGTAATATTGCTCACAAAATTAAAATACACTATGTTAGTAGTGCCACGTTGCTGACATAATGACAAATTTAATTATTAGTAGGCCTTTTTGTGTAAGATTTATATTGAACACAATGCAAAATAATTCTGTAGCTTCATAAATATGGTAATATATTTGTGGGAGACGGGGGATAGTTGAGCTTCTTTCCATTTGGGACATCTGTGAGGCACTGGTTTGTAAAGAGCAAATTGATCACAATGAACGAATCGCACGAGGAAAAGTTCTTGTCGGTATTGTCAGTACCTGACACCTTTCCTTCTTGTTCTTAATGTGGTTTGATTGCGTAAATCTACCACTATACAGGTTGCACGTCCCTCCATTGTTCGTAGCTGCAAACACCTAATAATATCTTAGCCGTAGTGTCATCCACGTAACCAAATTTAGAGAAAACTCAGCATGCCCCGACGGTGCATTCTAAAGTTTTTGTCCGGCTTGACAAGTCTTGAGGCAACATCTTCGGCCTACGAAAGGCTTGTTATACGTTTTGACACATTGCTCGCCCCTCGAACTGGAGTGGGAACGGAAGGTACGTGGTACATGGAAGGTAATGGTTGACCTTGGTTCACCACTAACAAGAAATCATCCAGGAACATATCACAGCAGCAGATACGCCTATATCCACCACTGTCATATCCAAGTGGCTCCGGGCTAGTTTTGCCGTGACGTTCCTTACGATGTCTATTATAATCTGTTCGTCAACCAAGCACATGTGACCTTCTGCAAGTGTTGGTCCATTGTAATACACGCATAGTGAGGTACAATATTGTGATGCTTCCTGTTTACGTTCTGCCACGCCTTGTGCTTGAAGCCACTCACTTGCCCCTACAATATGTTCAAGGGGATCAATATAATTCGCAATTACTTTACAGATTTTACACATTTCATTACAATCTTCCTTTTGTTTGTATTGTACGGTCGTTACGGTTTTTAAGTGTGGGAAGACTTATTTTTTATTGAAATATATATTTCTTAATTTAATTGGTTGACACTTCAGGCCACTATACATTGTTTGTTGGTATGTGCAGAAATGTATGTACTTTCTACGCACTACATTTTAATACAAGAAACGACGGCCAATACCTGCTCTTACTGTTTACACGACAGAAAACGTGGTACTTTAGGTGACGAAATCTTAAAAAAAAAAAAAAAAAAAAAAAAAAAGTTCAGTACATTGCTACACAAAAGATTCAGCTACAAATTATGACATATTAGTGTCAAAACTGTGGAGCAAAATTTTGATATGATTGTTAGGTGGCAATAAAAATATTTTCGAAATCACTGCAAAACTAAGGAACAAGCCCGTTAACGAGCGATATGTCGGTGCATGACTGAATACAATGTATTTGCTGATCGATTATAATTGATCGTTATCACAGTTCATCGTTACTATTTGATCGGAACAGTGCTATGAAAGGTTCGTTATCACGCCTATACTCCAGGAGACAAAATTGTCACTTCATGCCGTCGCTTGGAGAACGGATGATATGAAGCGGTTAGCTGAGGAAGTGACGGAATGCAGCAGCGCATAAAACTGGTGAACCTTGAAAAAACCAGTAGGCAACTGGCCAAGTCCGCCACGTTTTCCACAGTCGGAAGATTTCTCGAATCTCGAACCCGGATCTCCGAGGTATGAAAACAGTGGTCTCAACGCCTTTACTTCAAGCTTATCTGACAAGTACATTACACTGTGCCATGATTATAAAGAAAACATATAAATAATTATTGGTCAGTAAAATTTCTACTAAACTTCCCTAAATGTGGTTGGTCTACGTCGTAAATCAGATCATAAATCTAAGAGCTAGTTTTTAAGCGAACTTATTACTAACAATCAAACATGGCTGAAGAGAAGAATCTGTCGCACTGATTCTGAGATAACACTCAATTTTGTTGCGCTTTTTCTGTGCCTTCTATAATGTACGAAGTATAGTGACAACTAAAATATGTGAGTCACATAAATTATTTATTTATGCCCACAGGAGGTGCAGAGCAAGTAGTTTTGTTTGGCATTTATCTGCCTTTGAACAATATAAATTTGTTATCTCTATGTATAAAAAGAGCTTACTGACTGACAGACTGAATAAATTGCTGACACAGAAAGCTGCAGCACAAACCGTTGTGCCTATAAACGTGAAAATTTTTGTGTGGGTTTCCTTTAGGCCGTATGCAAGCACTAAGAAGGAATTTTTAGAAATCTGCCCCTAAGAGTATGAAAAGGAGTGAAATGTATTTTCTATGATTCGTCTTCATAGCTGAAACCCGACGATCTATCTTCGTGACTTTTACTTAAACAGATCAGTAATAAAAATGCACATTAGCCAATTTCGGGGATTTTCGAAATTCAACATTTAAGGAGATGAAAAGGCCTGAAGTTGTTCTCAATTAACTATCGATATGAATGAAACCTCTCGAAATATTTTAGAGTTTTCTCAAATTTTTCTCCCATGGAGTAAAAAAGTGTTAAGTGCGTTTATTATTAATCGTATGTACAACTCAAAACCAATGGGCTATCGTCGTGATTGTTACTTAAATTAGATACGTTAACAAATATCTAAGATAGGACTTCAATACGTTTAGGAATTCTTTAGTTCAGTGAGTGAAAATACGTGAATTATGTTTTTTTATTGTTCTACAGCTATCGAACCAGTTCAGATATAAAGTGTTGTGTGCTTCAAAATAATGTTTTCGTAAAGACCCAAAATACGATTTCAGAATATTTTCCAAATTCGACTCCAAAGATGTAAAATGGGTAAAATGTGTAAATTAATTGTTAGATATCGAAACAATATTTTCTTAAGATTAATGCTTACTTAAATACTTGAAACGTAGTTGAGTGATTTTTCGAAATTTGTCACCTATTTTGGGGGGTGGGGAGTTATGATATGGGATTTAAAAAACGGTATTTTTAATTAATCATCTATACATCTCGAACCCAACAGGCTATCGTCACGGTTTCCGCTGAAATGTGACGCCCATACAATAGCCATAACTGTCTATAAAGTTTTTTTCTCGATCATTAAGAAGGCGTGGTACATAATTCAACGCTAAATGCATTAATCTATAACTGTAGGTTTCTTGAAGACACTTTGCGAAAGTTAAACAATAGTAATCCTAGAAAACAGTTTTAGTCAACGTTTTAAACAAAATTGTTTTCAGTGTCACGAACTTCTGAGGCACAATCTCTGACGCCGGAACCTCGTGCATTTAACTGCGGCGCAAGAAATCACGTGTAACGAATTAGTAATTCTGGATAAATAATTTACTCATAAAGTTGGCTAATACCATTATCTAGGATTGTCATTGAGTATTTTATTCATGTTGGTTTCGGAAAAAGCGTAGAAATCAATTGATGTTTTCAGCGTTTATTTATCTACCACGCACTCTTAAGGGGGCGAAAAGACACGGAATGTGTGGTAGATAAATCCATGAGTGCTACCAAACCCGTCGAGATACAGAGTTGGTTTTCGTTTTGTGATGATGAATACGTAAATGCCCGTAAACATATTTCAGAACTTTTCTATTTCCGAACCCTTATTGCAGTGAAGGGATGAAATGGGTTTTAATGAATCGTCTATTACGTTTTGACTCAATGGGTTATCGTTGCGGGCGGACTTCCATTTTATATCATAAAAATTCTTCTATGCGCTTCTATACCAGTCATCAGATTGAGATAACATGTTGGTAAGTTTTGCGCGCACCTACAGAGATTTCTACAAAAAAAATGCCACGGGAAGGCAACACTAGGTAGAGGACCAAAACAGGATACCTCCAAAAAATTTAAAACTAACTTTCGTGAGTTGTATATGCGTCCGCGAAGGTTTCTGCCAATTTTTCTTTTTTAAGCAGGACAGCAAAACGTAGTAGAGGGGCAGAACGCCCGAAGAACTTAGTAAAAAATAAAAATTTTGCTGAGTTGTTTTGCGTGCGTCCGCCAAGTTTTCTGACGGAAATGAAACTAATTTTTGAGGGGAGAGGGTCAAATTGGGATATAGAGGCTGAACCGAGTAGGCAAAAATACTTTAATTTAATGAAAACTATTTTTCGTGTGTTGTGCCTGCTCCCGCGAAGGTTTCTACCAAAACAAATTATACTTTGGGGGAGGTGGGTGGCAAAACGAGGTACAGCGGAACAACGGGATACTCAAATAACTCTGCGAAACAAATTTTTTTTCAGAATATTTCTAAAACGGACATTTATGACCCTTAACATAATTTTGCCCCATTTAGCTCGTTACAAAACTTTTTGTTTCAGAAACATTATCGCATTAAATTGAAAATCCCGCAAACAAAGTTGCGGGTATCAGCCAGTTTTATACGTACGAATGCGTACTCTCGTGATCTGGAAAATCCTGAAAATAACAAAGTATCATTATTTTTTACATCAAAGCCAACACCTTCCCTCGAGGAATTGAACTGTAACTCCCATTGCGTTGCATAACTAGTTACTACACATGTGCGTGGGACTGACAAGTTTCCAAAACTGTTCAATTGGGTCGTTTACTGGTATGGTAACATACACATCACGCCTCGCAACACCTCCGAAATACGCTCACTGTTCACTGAAGATCCACGCAGAGAATTTCGCTCATGTGTGTCAAAATTTTAATACGTTGCTGCACCAGGACTCCTTTGGAACAAACGACGTAAGTGACTGAACAGTTGTTGAATAATTGTATCGGTCATTCATTGAAGTAAGGAACTATGCAAAAAGTTTGTTTCCAAGATACGAAAAGTGTATCCGTGGTTTTTAAGATCTCACGTTTTTAAACATTTTGTCATACCAGTATATATATATATATATATATATATATATATATATATATATATATATATATATATATATATATATATATATATATACAGATGTCCAAAAAAACATATAATGGACATCAGGCAAATCCTGGACTAAACTGCAGTCGAAAACATTAGTGGCGAAATGTTGCACGATGACATACTTTTACATGCACAGTATGGCAACACAGCACGGAGTGATTCACCTTTTGCGCGCCACAAATATCTTACTTTATCTTGCTACCACTGTTCTGACCATCATTTTATCGGCGCAGGTTCAAATTCTGTGCTGTCCAAACATGATACTACGTGGTAATTAATGTGTCGTGGAAGTTTATTTTTCGATTTACTCAAAACACCATTTTTCGACTTATCCCACTTTACGTAAACATCACGCAGTGTTATACACGCCTATGCCTTTTAAAATATTTTTCGTCAATGTTTTCATACCTAAAAAGGAATGCGGAGACACTAATTTTCGTTATTTTTTCTATTTTCTGCCGGTTTAAATATATTTTTTAATAAGTAATGCGATGAATCTGAAATGTGTAATGTACTTTGAAAGCTATTTCTATGCAGGCATCACGCATTCGCGTTGAGTATTTTTTGAATAATCTTATAACGGCCGAAGTTTTACACACCGCACAGCGGCCTACGCAGGCGGCCAACTTAACCTCTACATACTTACCTACCAGTCTGAATGTATATCAAAAACTTAAATTTTGTTGGAGAGCACGATATTCTGTAAAGATTGCGAGATTTTTATGTGTTTTGTAATGTAATATCTGCTCACCTGAAATACTACGGGAAAGACTGTGGAAAAACGTAACGAATTCAGGTTTGAATTGTCTTGAGAAATTTCTAAATACATCCAGCTTCATTAGAGAAGGAGCGTTTGTTTAGTGTTTGTTAAATTTTTTTCGTGTTCACGTTTTTTTTTTTTTTTTTTTTTTTTTTTTTTTTTTTTTTTTTTTTTTTTTTTTTTTTTTTTTTTTTTTTTTTTTTTTTTTTTTTTTTTTTTTTTTTTTT
>PNEQ01002566.1:4318-37080 GCA_003012365.1 Medauroidea extradentata
TTTTTTTTTTTTTTTTTTTTTTTTTTTTTTTTTTTTTTTTTTTTTTTTTTTTTTTTTTTTTTTTTTTTTTTTTTTTTTTTTTTTTTTTTTTTTTTTTTTTTTTTTTTTTTTTTTTTTTTTTTTTTTTTTTTTTTTTTTTTTTTTTTTTTTTTTTTTTTTTTTTTTTTTTTTTTTTTTTTTTTTTTTTTTTTTTTAAACCTGTCTTAACGTAGCTTACGAAGAATATTTAGTTTACAGTTTACATCCTTGATTTTTCACACATTTAAGTTGTATATTATGAAAGTTATCAAAACCTAACAACCAAAAGTCATTGTACATAAGCAAAGTGAAATTCTTAAAGCGACTACTCTCTCCCACACTTCACATCTCTTCAAATAGTTTTTTTTTTTTTTTTCGAACTCCTATTGACTCCTTTGTCTCAAGAGTTTATTATGATTTATGACAGCAATTCTTCTAGAATGTCAGTCCCGTTTTAAAAACACACCATCATTAGTTCACATGAGACATGTCCTCTCTTAGACGTCACATTCTGGCAGCTTCTTTAAGTCTCGGTTTCAGTCGCCATATTAAATTTTCTTCTTATTTTTTTTTTATTTATTTGGAATCTGAGAAGAAAAATCTTAAATCGGCGACTATATCGCAAATTCTATTTACCTTGAGCAACAATACAGGCATGACAATAGAGCTAGTAATGTATAGATAGGTCGCAATTTGTCGCGTAAATTATGAATATAAAAAAATTTGCCATACAGATTGCAGTGTAATTATATGTTAACAGCTAAATCGCAATATCTGTACTGTAGCGAAATGCAAATAGAATTTGAGGTACAATCGCAAATTTAACGTTTTTCTTCTTAGAAAAACATTGTCAACCAACCTTTGTTTGTAGTTCTGCGCCTATCTTATTGAATATGTACAAGTCAAGACTCCAAAAACCGGTTTTCGTAACCATCCCACTAGGCATGGGCGATACACAAACTAACCGATACATCTTACAAACTCATTCGATAACCGAAACATAACCGATTTGATACTTTTAACAAATATTTAATAACAAATTTAATAGTACTGATAACGTAAATACACTCTTTGAACCACCGACGCCAACAAAGGGGTGTTATAATTTGAACGTGTATATCTGTGGCATCGTAGCGGATTGATTTGTTTTAAAGGTGACGTGATCAAGTGTGTTCTCAACTATGATTCAAGAAAATCTGTTCATGCGTTTGAAGATCAACTCTTTTCTAGCTGTTGAAGGTATGTGAGCAGCTTCTACTGGTCTGATCGATCCGAAATTTAGTATCCTGTGACTTCAATGACAAAGTCTGTCTCATGTAACTCTTCCGTATTTTGACGTTTCTCTTCTGAGAAATGTGTCCGACAGTTCCATTGTTTGGAGCTTTGAGCCTACCTGGCTTCCAGGAAAAGCACGTTCTCCACAAGTATGTGTACAGACACACTTCTCAGAAGTTTACTGTAAAAATACGAACAAATATGAGACAGACTACAATGACACGGTCACGTTTATCCTGATACTGCAGCATCATATGTAATCTGCAGGACATCTAACTCGACACCAACTTATAGTCGGTTTTTTTTTCTATTTTAATTTAAGATTTACTTGTATAGTACTACATTTCAAGACACATTTACTTCATAGCATATATTTATTGTATTGATGTTTCCCAATGATTATATTCACATTACATGCCGAAGTAAGATTAAAATTATAAAATAACTCCAATCCATTAAAGGTCTAACAAATTAATTACCGTACAAGTTTATATGCTTGTGGACCATTTATTTCGACTTAATGTAGTTTTTACAACAGACCGCGATCGTACAAAAAAAATGTTCCAATAAAGTATCGTTTTGAACAAACAATGGTTTTAGGCGAGTTCATCGATATTGGTTTTGAAGCCAGTATCAGCCGATACCGATACATTAACGACTACATCGACACATCACCAAATTCCAAATTTTATTTTTTATTTTAATAAAGTACTCGCGCGTTTTATAAGACAAAAATTGAAATAATTAAAAACGTGCTAATCACTTCTTCCCAATACCTACGTTTGCGTATTTGATCATAGTTTTAACGTGCGTGCCTGAAGTATACAAATTCACCCCTGAAATTCTGCGTAACCATTCATTTTTAAGCTTTTGTTTCCCATTTTTCAACAAGCAGCTTTGTAACGACGTAAAAATTAAAAGCAAGCGAAGCATTTGTATATATTTTCGTGTAATAATTTTAAGAGGACGATGGAGAACTCGTTAAAATATGAATTCTTTAATCTGCCTACTTATATTCCCATTAAATAAGGGCACTTCGCATAAAAATTTAAAAAATTAAGTACTGGATCTGCTTAATTATTCGCAGAAGTGAAAATACCTAAAACGCCACCTTCAAACTTATGTACCCTTTGTTATAAATAATAGTATTTTACTACTTCTCATATTTGCATGAGGACGAGAGATGAAAATACTAGTAGGCCTAAAGTAGGCTTTACATCTCATCGGTAGCGAAGTCATTATAGGACATTCAGGATAGACAGCACTTTTGAAAAATAGCTTTTTTTTTTTCTTTCATACGCCTACCAAGTTTTAACTTAAACAAAGCAGCCTATGCAACAGTGCATATAGAATGTACTACATTCAAATGTTAATAAGTTCACAATACGTAATATTTTTTAGCGTTTATTCTAGACACGATATTCAGGAGTTATCACGTTGTAAGCTACCTCACCTATAGACGGCGACACACAATGACTGGAATGGACCATGGTTAAAGCAAGTGATTTAGTGAAAATAATTTTGCCACAGTTTGTTTGAAAGTCGTATGTTCAGATCTGCAGATCTGCTTCGTGGCTAGCGTTTGGAATTTTTTTTCACTGTCAGCGCCTACGGGTTCCGCCCGCAAATAACAGACTGTGGTGAACAGTAACTTTGTTCTAATTGGTACAGTCAAATGAGGGACGCCTCGGCCCTTAAGGGCGCCGCCTATCTGCGCTAGAGAGGCTCTAAAGCGACGGAGCAGTACGGTCGACCTTGAAGCACGCATCAAATGCCATGTCGGCTCAACGAGCCAAGCGCTGAACTAGCGTGCAAGGTTCCCGTCGAACGGTTTTTACTATGGGACATCAAGCGGTGACCATATAATTTTATTGTTTGAAAGTCTGCTACTAAGTTCAGTGCAGGTCGCAACCCGAGTTTCACATAAATCCGGTTAGTACATTTTGAAGTACGGCAGTCTGAAAATGCAGGTTTTTGGCCTTGTTGGAAGGCTTAGAAACAGTGTTTTAATGAGCGTGGCGCCTTAACAACGAGGTTCCGCCCTTGTCTGAAGAGCGTTTTCTTTTCGTACGCTGCAACGCATTTAAAGCGTGGGATAGGTGGCCGCCTTAAGAGTACGTGGTAGATAAATAAACGCTGAAAACATCAATTGATTTTTACGCTTTTTTCGAGCCAATATGGATAAAATACTCAATGACAATCCTAGATAATAGTATTTGCTAACTTTATGAGTAAATACTTATTCGGAATTACTAATTCGTTACGCGTGATCTCTTGCGCCACAGTCAAATGCACGAGGTCCCGGCATCAGAGATTGTGCCTCAGAAGTTCGTAACATTGGAAACAATTTTGTTTAAAACACGTTGGCTAAAACTATTGTCTAGGATTGCTATAGTTTAACTTTCACAAATTGACTTCAAGAAACCTACAGTTATAGATTAATGATTTTAGCTTTGAATTATGTACCACGTCCCAAGGGCGCAGTTCACCTCAGTTTCGAACGTCTTTTTTTATTTTTATATTTGTACCAGATAATTTTTTTCTTGTTTTAGACATAAATTGTGACTAAATCATCCTCTTAGGAAAATTGCGTATCTCTCGTTGTTTTAGCATAATGAGTCGTAAAAGTAAAAATTTGCACTTTACAGTTTTATGTACGCCACTAAAACCAACTGGTATACCACACTGAAAAAATTCACAGTGTATAACAATGTTGTAGGCTATGATTTGACACGTATAAAAACAAAAGATAAAATATTTTTGTATTTAATAAAAAATGCTGAATTTTTAAAAATTAAAATTTCAAAAATGTTTTAAAAATTGAAAAATACATATTTTTTGGTTTTTATAATGTCAAATCATAGCCTGCAACATTGTTATAAACTGTGAATTCTTTCAGTTTGGTATGTCAGTTGGTATTAGTGGAGTACATAAAACCGCAAAGTGTAAATATTGACATTTACGACTCGTTATGCAAAAACTATGAGAGATACGCAAATTTCCTAAGAGGAGGATTTAATCACAATTTATGTCTCAAATAAGAAAAAAATTATCTGGTACAAATAAAAAAAATACATTGAAACCATGAACTACTGAAATAAACATAACTAGAGCCGGTATTCGAACCCTGGTCCGCCCGGCGCACTCCAAACAATACAACTATAGTATTTACTATGACAGTTACAGATACAACAAACTATATTTCCAAAATAAATCTAATTTTAATGAAGAGTTGTACATAAATACAAATAAATCTAACACGGAGTGGAAACTAAGCATAAATGTTATTAGAAAAGTTATACGCAACAATGTATATGCTTATATGTATGCACATCTTTGTTCAGCTATTTCTTCCCACACGTGTCTTCAATCGTGTATCAAATATTTCTTCAACCTTCTCGATTATTCTCAATATGATCGGGCTTAAACTTTACATTACGCTGAATAAATTCTCGACAATCGTTTGGCAAAGATCTATTCTCGCGACAGCGACATAGGAAGAATCGTTTAAATGCACGAAACACATACGTATTCAATCACATAAATAAAACATCTGCTTGTATCGTATCATGATTACACAAGCATAGAAAACTGATTGGTTTTGAACCACACTCAGGAACAATCCTAATATATTTAGAGTTTCGAATTCCATCTGCAGATGGTGCCATCCATTCCTATGCAAATTCAGTTTCTCGCTAGACAGGCTACGCTTGTGTGATGAGGAACAAAATCGATGGAGCTGTGAAGGTGCCGCTGATTGGCGTACGTAATGTACAGTAGCCTATCACCTCTGCGTGCAAGCCATTAACAGGCATACAGTGCTTTATTATTATTCTATTTTTTTCCTATAAGACAGATGATGTGGTGGAGAAATCTATACAGTACCTACATTAACTGAAAATTGCAGAGTTATCGAACCAATGAGCATAAATAAAACTAGTGCAATCCTAGATATAAGCTTTTGCCACCTTTTTGAGCAACATTTACTCTGGGCGACATATTTCTGGGGTACAATTTGGAACGTCGAAATGTCGTGCATCTGATTGTATAGCAAGATATTACGCTAAACTAATCAGTCACTAACTAAATATTTGCCTAAGAAGCTGCCAAAATATGTTGCGAAGGATTACTTACTTTTTTTTTTTTTGTTTTCTTGTATTTACTTCTAAAAACTTCATAGTTTTTAGTTAACGTTTTCAGTAAAGTAAAATGACTCCATGATCTTTTAAGCAGAGGCTACATAATTTTACTTGTGGCAACTAGCAAGATAATTTTTAAGTCCAATGCATGTTTCTATGTTTTTTTTTTTTTAATACAGTAATATTTTATCACATGGAACAACCTGAAAAGCAACTTTCAAAAAAACGTCTGAGGGGTTCAAAAAATCACGTTTCCAGGAAGCATAGAATTTACATAACAAAGAATCGGAAAATCATTAACTTACGCGCTTAAAACAAATTCAACGGGAATCTACAAACAACAAAATGGCATTCAAAATAATGTTCCAACCAAATATCAAGTTATAGTCAGTCGGTATATAAAACTACGGAAACAATTTCCTTTCCTTTTAAGTCCCAACAACTTGTATGTTTAGAACTTGTGGCAGGAGATTAATGTTAAGTTTACTATTTTTATGGAAAGTTGTGGGTTAGTGACACAATGTTTCAGGTACTCAGAACTGCAGAAAATAATTTTAATAAAGTACCTAAAACTAGAAACACCCCGGATATAAAAAAAATTTAGTCTGAATTGGTTAGTGATGCAAAAAAAACACAAAACGAGCAACATAAATGTATTGTAGTTTTCAAAAATGGTTACAGTCACGAAAAAAATCCACGCGCGTTATGTGATAACGTGTAAGCTACAAAAACGTTGACGGGGCTGAGCATTTACTCACCAAAGACATTCATGTTCCAACGCCGTCAATCGTTTCAGACATAGAGAAGAAGGAAGTCGACAATATATTGGAGCCTACTTATCTTAGCAATAGCCTTGAGAGCACGACTTACGCCTTTACTTATCTGATAACTCAAGGTCTACAGCAGCTCTACTTGTATACACAGTTGGAAAAGGTAACTTGGAAGACGTCTTACAAAAAACGACATCTGCGTATGTGCCAATACTATCACAAATTGACTGCATGTGTTGTTCCCACTGTGTTGTAAAGTGACGGACGCCTCTGCCGAAAATTCCTTTATTTACTTATTTATCTAATTGGGCTTTACGTCTAGTCGACAGCGAGGTCATTAGAGACAGTTACACACATCTTCACACAAGGACAGGAAATGAGAGGGAAAGCGACTATGGCTTTTATTTATCCCAGCATTCGCCTGGAAAGATTTCGGAAAATAATGGAAATGCGAAATCAGGATGGCTGGAGCCGGGAATACAACCCGAATCTTCCCGAATGCGAGTCCAACTGCTGACCGCTGCGCCACCACGCTCGGTCCGAAAATTCCCTGTGACTGCTGGGTCAGTACTACTCGGTCCGACCAAACAGGGATATCTTTCACATTTATCTTACTTGTCCCATTCATGTGAAAATCCCACGAGGCAAGGTAAGGGTTGTAAACTAGAAGAGCCACGACATCCTGATGTACTAGAGAATCTTGGCACGTTTCGAATACACCCTTATGATATGCTACAGTAGTCATTTTTGGACCCAAAGGCAGCAAACCGTCACGTGCCTTTAATAGGTTTCCGCTAAGTTTCATTTGACAGTGTGCCGCATTAACTGCAACTAATGAGTCCTCTTCCACAGCAAAGCTTATCGTAGTATGGGTGGTCTTGATACAGTGGGCACTTTTGACTGTTACATTGTCTAGAATATAGTTAGAGATAATGGTTTACCGCGGGAAAACTTAACTGTTTGCTGTATTTCAACACACGTTCGGGTTACCAGAAGATTACTGGCTTTAGATTGTACTTGGAGCTGTTATCCTATTTGATTGACAGGGTGGCCACTCATTGCAACAAAGAAAATTCCCTGATTTTTCCCTGATTTCCCTGATAGAAAACCAAAAATTTCCCTGATTTTCGCAAGTATGAAAACAACATTTTGGCATATTATTCAACTTATTTTCCAATAAATGTAAATGAATATATTTTAAGTCCTTCTTGACACTACGATCAGTGAACTTGACAAAACAATCAGCAGAAATAACTACGAACTTAACAATGGAGTATAATCATACCCACATAATGGTAATTTTTTCAATAAAAATGTTATAATGCTTTCAAAACTCCATTATATTCCTTCCTATGACTTTTGCGGAAGCTCAAAATGAACGAGACAAGAAAATTCCCTGACATTTCTCAGATGAACTAAAAATTCCCTGATATTTCCAGGTGACCATAATTTCCCTGATAATTCCAGGTTTTTCAGGTTTTCCAGGTGGGTGGCCACCCTGATTGAGCCAGTAAGAATCCCGATATTTTACACAGTAAAAAAAATTACTTTTACAAGGAAATTCTTGTAACGTAATATCAGAACATTATCAGTCAGATAATAAAAGATGTCAGAAACCTTTTAAAGTGGTTACAAATATCGTTAACAACTCTAGGAACTAATAAAATAATGCTACTGAGCAGATTTTTCGAATTGAAACAAAATAAACCTAGGAGACCTTTCACATTTTAAAAAACATTTCGTACTTTCACAAATTTTTTTTTGTAAATTGATTTTCAAAAAAAAATGTTCGTAACACTACAAGCAATTATTGTAAAATGAACCAGATATTAGCTGTAAATATACAAAATTTGTTTGTAGATTTACAGAAATGTTTGTAAATATACAAATAAATTTGTAAATATACAAGATTTTTGTAAATGTTACAAAATATTTTCGTAGTGTTACAAAAATCTTTTTTGGAAACTGATTTTCCAAAAAACCTTTTTGTAAAAGTACAAATTTTTTACTGTGCAATATATTATGCGTGTTATTGGTCTGCAGACAGCTTCGTTGTGTCAGAAGTGTATCACAGAAATATATGTTGTAAGAAATACTACAGCGTTTTCAAGGTTATGCTGGCACAAATATTTTCGCGATATAGTACCATTTATAAATATTGTATATGGTGACTTTAGACGTTCACTTTGAGCACAGTACGATCTATACACTTTGTTACTTACGGTGCTTTGTTTATATTAAAAAGAGGGAGGAAAATACAAAATGACTGAAAGAAAAAAATAACCGAGGTCTTCATAAGTGTTCACTTTATTCCGAACCACGCATTACCGAAAATTATTAGTAAAGTGAGAAGAGTGTGTGGGTTAAGTGGTGTGATTAGAGGCCCGAGGCAGCCTTCCCCATGCCGCTAATGTCAACACGCTGCCGGCGACAGTTGGCCCCGCCTTCCAACGACCAGCGTCACGCGACTGTCCGTCTAGGCGGCCCGTCGTTCCTCAACTCTGCAGTCCGCACGAGAGCCTTCTGGCACGCGACCCGCTCGACCTTTACACAACCACGAGGCGCTAGTTACGACACAATCCTTGCTCGCACTTCCACTCTGCCGCCATGACATCGTCACACACACGACGCTTTGCGACTATAACATTGAATATAACCATGCTCGACCGTCATTGCAAGACGTTCTTGGTGTACCACCACATAGGTAGTTGGGTGGGCGCATCAGCTTTATTTCTGAACCGAAATGCCAACTGACAATGCATCAAACACCCGAAACGCAAAAATAAAAGTGTCCTCAGAATTGTTAAAATTTACTGAAGTTACGCGAAACATACCACGCCTCGCTAATCGCGGATTCCAACCCTCTTGCGATCTACGCTCTCGTCTTCGGAAAGGTGTTTCCGTTTTCATTACGCGAGGAACCAAAATAAAACAAAGAAAACTTATATGATTCTCGTGGACGAGGGGCTACAAACCACTCGCCACAGGTCATGGAATTCGATTCCTTTCCGGGCGTTGGAAACGTGGCGGGCGTTAACATGAGCAGGCGGTTTCTAAGAGATTTCTTGTTTTGAAAAATCTTTGATTCCGTCCCTGCTGCAGAACCCCCACCTCGTCCAAATTCTTCGGGCAGACTAGGTGACAGACAGACTTGTCTCTTGAATGGAGCAGCTGGCTTAGACTTCACCTAGACCTTTCTGGTCCTGCATAAGGCGGAATAACAATATCAGAATGTACATTTATTATTGAGTGTTACTATAAGACACTAGCAAGATTTCCGTCTGTGGAATCAGTGTTTGCTCATACATCGGTATCTCTGTAAATAACTGATCTAGGAATAAGTTACCTTCGAGGCAAGGTAAACTATTTTCTACAGACGCCACGTTTTATTTTAGTCTTATCGTATGTCATTAAAGTAGGTGGGGGGGGGGAGGAGAAATTGTGAAAACTCTTAAGAGGCCGTGGTACATAATTCAACGCTAAAAGCATTAATCTGTAACTGTAGGTTTCTTGAAGCCAATTTGCGAAAAATATACAATAGCAATCCTAGACAATAACTTTAGCCAACGTTTTAAACAAAATTGTTTCCAGAGTTACGAACTTCTGAGCCACTATCTCTGACGCCGGAACCTCGTGCATTTAACTGCGGCGCAAGAGATCACGCGTAACGAGTTAGTAATTCTGGATAAATATTTACTCATAAAGTTGGCAAATACAATTATCTAGGTCTGTCATGGAGAATTTTATCCATATTGGCTTCGAAAAAAGCGTAGAAATCAATTGATGTTTTCAGCATTTATTCATCTACCACACACTCTTAAAAATTGAATTTTTTGGTCTTTGACGCGCAGAAAATACGACCTGGTAGGTCATTCAATCCTTTGGCTTTAGCCACGTGTAATGATATAAAACTTTGCTGCGGATCTTATTTGCGTGATATTGGACTGCAACGAGCGTGTTCGGAACCTCTGAGAGCGCGGGCTCTAAAGCCTGATTTTATACAAGCTTGTGCTAGGTTTGCAATGGCATCTGTAATAGCAGCTGCAACTTTCATACAATGATGACTAATACATGATCTATTTCCTATAGCAGATTCTGTACCAGACCAATCACGTTGTAGTATTAGAACGTATGGCGCACCATGCGGCATCCGGCAAAACCACACAACCAGAGAACTTTTTTTACAAATGGCGACGAAGGCGTGGTGGAGTGTCGAAATTACTTTACTCTGTGAGTAAACATCCGTGCCTAATACAAAGTTATCTGATTATCTTAAAAAAGATAACACGACAATGGCAGACGTGAAATGTAAGGTAACTTCATTACGAAGCCAGTTTGTGTATCAGCACAATAATGTGAAACTATTTACCCGGACTGGTTCGTGCCCTCCTGCATTACAATTGCGGCTTAAAGCTCTTTTTACCTATAATTTTTCATTTCACATTAGTTCAAAATATAATTCGTTTAAAGCGATTGTATTAAATATACGCAAGATGAGTAAAGGTTATGTTCGATCTGAATATTTTTTAAACGCACGGAATCAACAAGAAGTATTCCAACACAACATTACCTTCAATGATCTTGTGCATTATTAATCTAACCGTTTTACGCTAACTTTATTAATGTAATCATATTCTATACTAACCTGAAATCAAAAACCAGTAGCAAAAATAAAAAAAAAATTAGAACCGTTTGAACAAAAAAAATCCGACCACTTATTTCCATCAAAGGAGGTATATTTTCAATTTAACCTTAAGACGGCCGCCTACCCTACGCTTCAAATGCGTTGCAGTGTGTTCGTAAACAGAATTTTTCTACGAAAATATTCCACGTGTGCCCATTGTGGCAACGTACGAATAGAAAACAAACTTCAGACAAGGTCGGAACCTCATTGTTAAGACGCCACGTTCATTAAAAACACTGTTTGTAAGTCCTCCAACATGGCTAAAAACTGCCTTTTCAGACTGCTGTACTTCAGAATGTACTAACCGGATATATGTGAAACTCAGATTGCGACTTGCACTGAACTTAGTTGCAGACGTCCCACCAATAATACTATATGGTCACCGCTTAATGTACCATAGTAAAACCCTTCGGCTGGAACTTTGCACGCTAGTTCAGCGCTTGGCTCGTTGAGGCGACACGGCATGATGCGCGCTTCAAGGTCGACCTTACAGCTCCATCGCTTTTGAGCCTCTCACGCGCGGGTGGGCGGCGCTCTTTATACTTACAACCAAACTCCAAACTATCCTAAAATTTGCGAAAGCAGCGCGGGACAAATAACTTTTCTTCTTGTCCAATAATTCACTCCGCCATCTCTAGCAATAATCTTCGGCGAGTGGGATCCATGTTTTGCTGTTTACAAACAACTTCTCTAGTATATCGCACGTGCCCACCGGGCCTTAAGAGGAGTCCTCGACTGGCACATGGACGGCGTTGCAGCGTGTCACGCGCATACATTTTTACGCGAAACCGTTTAAGTTATTCATATTATGTTTGCCTACGAAAAGAACACACACTTGAAACCATGCTTCTATTTTTTTCAAAAATGCAGCACGCTTGTTAGAAACATGATATTCGGGCCTCTCAAAATGGCTACAAAACGGGTTTTTTAGACTGTTTTAACTCCGAAAATATTACCTGAATTCGTAAAGTGCAAAACGAGAGGCATGCGTTGGTCTTTGCTTCAAACCATTCAAAAATAAAATATTAGGGTCATCGCTTAAAGTCCCATAGTAAAAAGACTAAAACGGAAACCTTGCACGTCAGTTTGGCGCGCTGCGAGTAGAGGCGATATGCTTCTCGTCAAGCGTGGGACACTGGCTCTTATCGCTACGCTGTTACCACGCGTCAAAGGTAGAAATTTGACACCGCGAAGGACTCCTCTTAACAGCAGGCACTACCATGTATTAAATATTACTGGCCAGCGTGCGTGGCAGCTATTACCGGCATCTTATAGTTAGTGAACCTGGCGCGAGCCACGCTGTAGCGTGGTACGGAATATATTTTTTCTTGTGTAATTATAAACAATTTTTCAATGCGTTTATCTACGAAAATACACACTTCAAACTGTGTCCGTAGGAGTTTAAAAATGCCGTCCCTTAGCTAAAAACATGATTTCAAAACTCCTAAAATAAAAAATACATTTTTCACGTCGCTGTAGCTGAGAAAATACCAACAGTAATCGTAAAACAAAATCATAGAAGCCTGCATTGGACTTTACCATATACGTTCCACAAATAAAATAACAAGTCCATCGCCTGAGTCCCATTGAAAATAAAAAAAAACATTCTGCGAAAACTCTGTTCGCTAGTTTAGTCCTTCGCGCCTAGAGGCGATGAAGTGTTTGACGGACATGTTGTATTCGACTTATCGCCTTCCCCGTTTCCGTGCATCAAACGTATATAAAAAAAACAAGCTAGCGTTTACTGACTTTTAAGGCTCGGCATCAGTCGCCATATTTAATTATTTTATTTTCCGTTCTTATGAAATTCTGAGAAGAAAAATAAAATTTGTTACTATAATATCAATTCTACTTACCTTGCATTATAATAAAAGCATAGCAATTTACTTATTAACTTATATTTAAGTCGTACTCAGCCGAGCAAATTAAGAACATTGCTAGACTAATTACGGCTTAAATATACGTTAAAAGCTCAACTGCGATGCTTTTATTGTAGCGCAAGGTAAATAGAACTGATATTATAGTAACAGATTTTACATGTTTCTTCTCAGAATTTCATAAGAACGACAAATAAAATAATTCAATATAGCGACTGATGCCGAGTCTTAAGGGCGCGATTCCCCTCACTTTTCAACGTGTGTATATGTATATATATATATATATATATATATATATATATATTTGTACCAGATATTTAGGAAATTTGTGTATCTCATAGTTTTTGCGTAATGAGTCGCAAACGTCAAAATTTGCACTTTACTGTTTTATGATTTGACACGCATAAAAACAAAAGTTAAAACATTTTGTATTTAATAAAAAATGCTAAATTTTTAAATGAAAATTTAAAAATTGCAAATTTTTTTTTAAAAATACAATAATATATTTATTTTGGTTTTTGTATATGTCAAATCATTGCCTACATCATTGTTATACACTGTGAATTTTTTAGGTTTGGTATGTCAGTTGATTTTAGTGGAGTACATAAAACCGTAAAGTGCAAATTTTGTCGTTTACGACTCACTACACAAAAACTATGAGATATACACAAATTTCCTAAGAGGAAGATTTAGTCACAATTTATGTCTAAAATAAGGAAATTAATTTCTGGTACAAATATAAAAATAAAAAAAAGACGTTGAAAACTGACGTGAACCACGCCCTTAAGGGGTCCGCCTCGTGGCACATGTGTGTGTGAGTGAGGTATGGTGCTAAGGGCGACGTCGTATTGGCCATACAACGGTGCGTCGCCTCTACGCTTAAAGCGTGCAGTCTTCGCGAAAAAACCAATTTCCTATGGGACTTTTAAGTGGTGACCCTATTGTTTTATTTACGAAATCACTTTACTAAAGTCCAATGCACTACCCTTAAGTGGTTTGACATGTATTCGGCTAGTAAATTTTCCGCTATAGCAGCCTGAAAACCTCGTTTTAACCCATTTTGACGTGCCCTAAAAGGGGATTTCTAATACGTGTGTTGTCTTGAAAGTACTTAAGGGCAGTCGTCTGAAGTATGTGTTCCGTTCATAGACAAACGGCGTGAACACACGTGTATTAGTTTCCGTATAAAACGTTTTCTTGAAGTATGTGTTCCGTTCATAGACAAACGGCGTGAACACACGTGTATTAGTTTCCGTGTAAAACGTTTTCTTCAAACACGCTGCAGTGTGATTTTATGGCAACGAGGCGGGCCCCTTAAGGCCGACTCTTGCTCGCTCACCATTAGCTTCATCGCATGTAACAACTGGCGTCTGTCTTCTCCTCGAACGCCTTGCTGGTCGTATTTTGTACGTCCAAGACCAAGGAGAGCTAAGAGCAGCCCAGCCTTCTCTCGACAGCTTGTCTCTGCGGGACAATAAACACACACACTTTCATTCTTGGCGTAAAACCAAACACAGAGGTGTGATGGGAGTGCCATACATTTTTACGATTCAGCACCAAGATATTCATACTTCAAAAGGACGGCAAATACGGTAATTTTCAGCCACGATAAAATAAGCGATAAAGATTAGTAGAGAATATAAAATCCGTATAGAAGAGTGCTTTGTTCTTTGAATGTTATTGATAAGCAGACATTACTCATGCACATTTATCAGTTTGCGAATGAACAGTCTCCCGAAGCACAACACGGCACTCGGCAGCTAAGACAGGCGGCCACCTCAAGTGAGACAAACAACTTGCTAAGAGCATGCCCGCACTACAGAGCAGATCTCGCAGAACGCGTGCAAACAAACAGGCTCAAGTGAAGAGGGTAGGGGGGGGGGGAGAGAAACGGCCCTACTAAAATGTAGGTCGTGCGGCCAAGTGTCGGGATCGATAGCCAGGACGAGCCGCCGGGCGCCCGTCCGTCACGTTTAGTCGCGCACACGATGACAGGTTCAGGGACGCAGCGACTGTCGTCTGCCTGATTTTGACATTTCTCTTCTGAAAAACATACCTGTCAGTTCCATTGTGTTGACCTTTAAAGTGTATTTAAGCAGGCCTTTGGACACCATGCTTTTCCAGGGAGTCAGGATGGCTTAAGAGTTAGTGGGCGCTAGCTTTTGTTTTTTGTTCGAAGGGCGGAAACGGGGAGGCGGTAAGTCAAATATAACACGTCCGTCAAAAACCTCATTGCCTCTATGCGCGAAAGACTAAACTAGAGTACAGTGTTTTCGCAGAAACCGTTTCTCAACGGAACTTCAAGGATGACCTTAATATTTTTTTTTGTGAAAAGTATGAGGTAAGATCCAATGCAGGTTTTTGTGGTTTAGTTTTCCGATTACGTTTGATGTTTACTCAGCTACAGAAACGAGAAAAAGTCATTTTTTGCACTTCTGAGGAGTTTGAAAATCATGTTTTTAATTAGCGGACGGCATTTTTAAAATCATAGGGACACAGTTTCACGTGTGTCTTCTTTTCGTAAAAAAGCATTGGAAACATTTTTAATATTTACACAAGAAAAAATAGTTTCCGTACCACGCTACAGCACGTCTCACACATCAGTACGGCGTGAAGGGCGATGTTGATCGGCTCATCTGGTCCAATATCACCTCTATCGCAAACAACACGCTGGACTTGCTTTTGAAGGTCACAGGTTCGATTGCCGGCTTCGGCCATCATGGTCTCGGCTTCCAAGAATCGCTGCGAGCGATTACTGCTTTCGATCTTTAAAGGCCATGGCCAATTCCTTTCCTAATCGTCTCTAAAGACCTCGCTGTCGACCTGACAAGTCCAACAAATGTAATACAGTATATTAGCAGTGGAATATAGGTGTAAACATTGTACAGACAAATGCAAAGAAAATCACGTGGATAATGTGTTTTGTGTTTACATGCAGCGAAATGACGCAAACTTGCTGGAAAAAGAAATTAAGAAGGACTTTCGAAAGCGATCCGTGTATCCAAAACCGCCCGTATTTCTCCATTTTCAACAGTCTTAAAGCGGCAATCATTTTCCATATATATACACACACACACACACACACACATACATATATATATATATATATATATATATATATATATATATATATATATAATTAATGCTGTATTTTGTATTTTAATGTGCAAAGAAACTTCCTAAAGAAGTAAATCATTAAATCTTTAACTAATTTTCAGTAGAAAATTTAATATTTTGTAAGCCGTAAATTAAATAACGCGTGTAATAAATGTAATGAAGTCACGTGAAATTTATATCCACGAGAGAAATTACTAAGTAGTAATTTACCAAAATATTTGCGATGTACTTCAAAAGAAAATCACTGAAGATACGTGAAATTGTACGGTTATGAATAGTGTTTGCTTTTCGTGCATTTATCGCTGGTTACTACTTTTATTGCTGTCTGACACTCACTTCAGTTCGCCTACCAAGAATTCCAATTTTTGTACATACATAAGGTGAACTATGATTTTTCTAATGCTTTTTAATAACTACAAAATAAAGCAATAATGTATTTTATATAAATTTAATGCATAATAAAATTGGATTAATGACTATTTTAACAACACTTAGAAGCAAACCGAAAAACAGCGGTAGTTACGTAATTTTTTTCGCAATAGGTACAGCATTATTTCTATGGAAAACCTGTTCCTCCTCTTAGCAAAACTTTTCAAAATAGCTTAATTTTTTACCTTGAAATCCTGCTAAGAAAACTGCTAAAATAGCTTAATTTTGCTCCTTAAAATTCAAATTTTCCCGGGAGGTGGTCTCCTGGACCCCCTCTTTAATGTGAGCCATGGGTGAATTCCCCCTCCCCCCTAAAATAAATGGAGATCTACGCCTTTGCATTATATTTATATATACATATTACACACACGCATTCATATACACACATACATACATGGTTTTAACGGGATTTTTAAGAACTACCTATTCCACACGTGCTCATTGTAGCAATGCACGAAATAACAGAAAAGGACATTATGTCATTGTCATGACCACTAAAATGCTGTTTCTAAGCCTTTCAACATCGCTAAAACCGACCTTCTCAGACTTCGGTGCAAACCGGATGTGTGCGAAACTCAGAATCGTGTACTGCAATTGGCTACAGACTTTCCAGAAGGAAAATTTTATGATTACCGCTTGAAGTCCAACAGTAAAAATGTATCGGCGAGAATCTTGCATGATAGTTGAGCGCTATACTCGTTGTAGTGATGTGGCATTCGACGCACACTTAATTGTCGCCCTTACAGCTCCGTACTTCTGAGCTTCAACGTGCAGATAGGCGGCGCCCTCAAGGGAAACAAACTACGCAACTTGTAAGACAAAAGTAACTTAAAAGAACCAGCAACATTAATTAACGTTATAGGCATATACTAAATAACACGTCCTTCAAATCTAATACGAAAAAACTCAAAGAACCCGAAAAATTGTTTTTGCGTAGTTTTTTATGACATATTTTCCCACGGTGGCGTATTTTTGGGACAAAACCATCAAAATTGTTAAGTGTGATTCTGGCCCACAAGATTACACTAAACACGTCACTCTCGAAAAACACTTTGTAGGAAAGTTTCAAAAACGTAAAAATTTGGATAATTCTTTTTTTAGTGTATTATGGTGAGTTCCAAAAACCTAGTGTCTTCTATTGACATCTTTTGCGTTACTTTAAGTTCTATACCGACTTATGAACCACGCTTGTGATGCCGAAACACGGACAACTGCCACAACATCGAGTGTGGCGTGCAAGCCGTCCTCTAAATAGTATTTCGCGGCATTACACCAACAGTCTATGCGGTCACGCACGGCCCAGCCCTCCAGGAAACGAGGCTGAGCGATGATTGATTGGGAGCGCGTGCCGACTAGCATACACGACGACCGCTCCTATAGTCTCCGGCAACCAGCAACGTCCAACATAAGACCACGGTGGACTAGGTCCTGTTTTATTCCCCTGCTTATCTGACAGATATTTAGCACAACCTCACGGTAGTTGAATGTAACCTAGGTAAGGTAGTTACAGTACGAATTTGTCAACATATCCGCACAAGAATATATAATGGTAAGGGCTGGACTGGATTCGGAGTCTGGAGGCATGGATGGAGAGTTGAGACTAAAAGAGTCCCTACACCATTTCAACAATATCCACCCAAATATAAAGTTCATCATGGAAAAATCCCAGCTAGGTGTCTTGGAGTACAAGAAGAACTCATTCTGCCTTGGGCCATTGAGTATACATAAAATGTACTCATACCTATAGATAACCTGCAAGCAGATTCACACCACCATCCATCCTAAAAAAGAACAGTTCATCTACATTAATCAACAGGTCAAAGAACAAACGCCTTACGGCAACTATTAGCAGCCAATGGCTATTCACGCCGTGAAATCCAGAAGACCCAACTTAGGAAATCACAAAAATAACATTAAAACTATAAAGCAGCCTTTCCTTCTGTGAAAGGTACCACCGAACGACTCTGATAAGACACGCCATCTCTAACCTGTTAACAAGATAGCTATACAGAATCCTGAGATCGGGAAAATATCAAACAAATCGAAGAACAGGCAGAAATCTAGAAAGTTCCTTGTTCTTAAGGAAAATTGTACATTGGTCAAACCGGCAGAAAAATAACTGCCAGAATTAAAGAACATGTTAGAGTTTATAAATATGAAAACTAACAGTCAGCAATAGCAGAAAGCTCAATGAAAACCAAACACGGGCTCAAATTCTAAGAGTTTCCTACAACTGCCAAGTAACTGCCGACTTGGAACATCGAGAGGCAACAGATAAAACACTCCGACGACATCAACAGAGGGGCTACCGATTAAACTAAATATGGGCACTCATAATCTAATAATCAGAGGGCAATTATAACACGAGCCAGCAAGCCAGTTATTGGTCGACAAGCCTAGCCAACCAGGAAAACAGCTACCCCCTGATCCAGGTGCTTGATATAAAAGTATTCAACATCTGCACCTGCAACGACTACCGAAACATCGAAAGACAAGAAAGTAGTAACGATGCTGAATCCCAAATGCTAAGAACATGCAAAAAATACACACTATTGGCTAGTTACCAAACTTTAAAAAAAAAAAAAAAAGAAAAAAGAAAAAAAAAAGAAAAAAAATTAAGTCCACCACTAGTCAAAATTAAATAACTTTTGCAATAAAAAATCAAACTTCAAAGTAAAAATTATAAACAAATCTATGTCATGGTTTACATCTGCACCCATTTAGGATTTTAAAAAAATAATTTTCGCGAAAACTGCATAAATATGAACTCTCTACGAGAGTTTGAGACACGATATTAACGAAACTGTAATTTCCAGGTTTTTGGAAGTCAATATACACTAGCGATCACATATAACGATTTCTGTCAACTTTACGAGCAAGGATTTTCACAGATTGACAAATTCATTTGTTACAATTTCTTCAGAAGCCTTATGCTCAAAATTTCAGCGTTAAGAAACTGTCTCAAATACGTCACTATTGGAAAAAATTTTCTCAAGGAGTTGGCAAAATCTGCTTTACAGATGTACACTTTTACTTTAATATGGGCTAAAAACTACTCTACGTATACATTATTAACTTTCCTATACAAAAACTCGGTTCTTAAAACATTTTACACTGAAACTATAAAATTTAGCCCCGATTCACCCCAATTTACGGTAAACGAAGAGTAACGTCTGAGGCTTCAATATTCCCCCCCCCCCTTTTTTTTTTCTTGACAGAACGATTTTCATTTAAGGCTCAGTTTCCGTCGCCATATCTGATATTTTTCGCCTTTAATAAATTTAGAGAAGAAGTGTTAAATATGCGATTATACCTCAAATTATATTTACTTTGTGCTACATTACAGACATGGCGAATGCATTGGTCATGTATACTTTGGTCGCAATCTGTAAAACAAATTATGAATGTAAATATAAATTGCCACACTGATTGTGGCGTAATTATTTGCTATCATCTGAATCGCAATGTATGTACTGTTGCGCAAGGTAAATAGAATTTGAGGTACAATTGCAGATTTTATATTTCTCTTATCAGAATTTACAAAAACCCGAAAAACAAAATTATTTGGTATGGTGACTGAAACCGAGCCTTAAGAGTGCGTGGTAGATAAATAAACGCTGAAAACATCAATTAATTTCTACACTTTTTTCGAGCCAATATGGATAAAATACTCAATGACAATCCTAGATAATTGTATTTGCCAACTTTATGAGTAAATATTTATGCAGAATTACTAACTCGTTACGCTTGATATCTTGCGCCGCAGTTTAATGCACAAGGTTCCGGCGTCAGATATTGTGCCTCAGAAGTTCGTAACACTAGAAACAATTTTGTTTAAAACGTTTGCTAAAGTTATTGTCTAGGATTGCTATTGTATATTTTTCGCAAATTGGCTTCAAGAAACCTAGTTATAGATTAATGCTTTTAGCATTGAATTATGTACCACGCCCTCTTAAGTGCTCACTTTACCACTTCCAGCCTATACAGATAAACTGCACAGCCCACAGAGGGAAACAACCAAACCAGGGATGCAATACATCGATATGTGATGTACGTCGACCTGTTGATATTATTTGGAAAGAAATTCGACATGTCGAGGGGTTACGTAGACACGTTCATTTCGTGGGACGCTAAGCCAATTATTGGTACGTTGAAACCGACACGTAGAACTTTAGTTGACGTGTGACAGAAGACGATGGACTTCAAACTGTAGAAGTTGCACAGCTCTACTTGCACACGCGGATTGCATACGATGAGAAACAGGCAAGCTGGCAGGCTATCATGGACGTGAAGGAACGCACCGGGAGCGATTGTGTGTCCCGGGGGCCGGGTCCAAGTGAAGGCCGCACGCACCCCGTGACCCAGTTTCGCGATGCGTGGCTCGATCCAGAATAGCGCGGCCTGAGCGACGTCTGCCGCCCGCTCTCTGCCGCACGCACCGTGTGCCGCCTACTAGCATATGCTGTTCACGATCAACTGAGCACTGCCTACAATACGAAAACTTCCATGTAACTAAAAACTAGTCTAAACATTCCACAACTCTCTAAACTTTACTTCTATAGCCCAAACAAATAAATGTTTTGCATTATTATAAATGTTGGGAAGTGCTCACGTTATAGTGAACAGCCTACACCTATCGTCTTCCGTAGAGTATATATGTGCATTTCTGAAAACCTCGCCTTATTTCCCTTCTAGACATCTCGTCCCTATTTCTGACTTATTAACATAAACATAGGAGTAGTGTAAGGAATTTATCGTATTTTAACAGTACTAATCTAACGTCTGAACGACTAAGTTTGTATTAAGGGCTTGTTCCAGAGTTTTTTTCAGACTGGTGCCAATAACTAAATTATTTTATAACCAAAAGTTTTAAAAAAATTTGAGTCAATGTGCAATCCCACGATGCACAATACTGTGGACGTGTTTTATTAAAATAATGTACCATTCGCCAGCAATAATATAATTTCCTTCATTTTTGCGTATTTTCACGACGAAAAACGTGGTACTTTGGGTAATGAAATCTAAAAAAACCGTTCAGTATAATTCTGCAAAAAAAATTCAGCTACAAATTATAACATACAAGTGTCAAAACTGTGCAGCGAAATTTTGATATGAGTATTAGGTAGCAATAAAAAAAAATATTTTCGAAATCACTGCAAAACTCCGTAACAAGGCCTTAAGGCCACGGTTCCTATGTGTGCTCTTTTTATCGATTTTATTTTTACTCTAAAAGGGAGCGAATATCGTAAAGCCGTAACACGGATATATTGAAAATTGGCTTTACTGTGTAGAATTTTAAATAAAACATTTTTCAATTTCTGCTAGTTATCGACTTGAATAAAATGTTACAGTCGATAACAATATAAAAACTTTTGCATTGAAATAAATTTTTCAACAAATCTGTTTGACTGTTTTACGATATCTGCTATACTTTACAATTTAAAAATTATAATGGAAAAACGGAATAAATAGGCACCTGTGACAACACAACGCATAGTTCAACGTACAGAAGTTTACTAAAAATTAATGTTAAAATTGATTATGTAGCAGAACCGGTATAATTATAGGTAAACGTAATGCTTCATCACAATACCATTTACGTATAGGTCATTCAGAATAAAGTGAGCACTAAAGAATTAACCTTTGAAAAAAAATCACTAACTGTTACTACACGTAAGTCAGCATCAACAACAGTTATATTATTGTTTGTAAGGTTGGTAGCGTAACATTGCATGTAGTTCCGTGCATTTTCCTATTTGAATACATTAGTGGAAGAATACCAAATGCAATCTACATCTCTGTATTAAATATACTATACAATATTTATTAATGATCATATTAACACACATATTAAATGTATACTTTGATTTAATTAACACCAGAACAAGGTGGCGCAACCGAGCCGCTGAACATCAACTGCCATTTGCATATGCCATTAAGCACTCCTCACTGCAGAAGTAGAACAAAATTCCAGCGATAGGTGGAAACAGAGTTGGGTTTTCGCCGCTTCGCGAGTTGACATTGTGTTTGTCCGTCGTTCAGTAAAGTACGAGTTTCGGATACACGCATTCAAAAGTATTAGAAATTACTGTTTATTAATATCATTGCAAATAATGTGAAGTTATTGGCAATCTGTTAATTTGTTATATTTTACGATCGCCAGCCTGAGTATCTGGAGGAATTACAAACACCATTTTTTCTTTCTTTCTCAAACATAGATAATACTTTTATTGTTTCAGTTAAAGCGTCGTCGTTCATGGCACTATGCTGAACAGAAAATGAATTTTTGAATAGTGCGTGTCATGTGTGTTTATAGTGGCGGTTTTTAGTTACAAATCTGAATATACTATGCACGCAATTACGAGAATTGTAACGGCAATAGTGCGTGTTTTAAGAATAAAAGCACAGAAACCAGTGTTATAAGACGTTAACGTGCAGGTATTTACTAACGAGTATAGCATCTATTCAGCACCCGTGCATTAGACATTGTAGATAACATTTATCGGAGCAGCTTAATGTAGTAGTAAACATTGTACAAGCCTATGTAAATAAAAGTATGTGGCAATATTTATGTTTACATGCAGCGGAAAGATATAAACTGGCGGAAAATAGAAATTAATCACGGCTTTTTTTTAGTGCTCTCTTTATTCTAAATCAAATATAACAGCATGTAGCTGAAAGTATTTGGCAATCTCTATCTAGTCTTCTCGCTTCACTTAAACAATATCCTATGTAATGACAAGAGTTAACAAAATACACTGGGCGATCCTCATTTATGTTGGCTAAAGCAAGATAACATATTTAACTACAGTATATACTTTTTATTTTACTCTAGCGTATTCATGACTACGTACTTAAAAACTTTCAACAAGCTCAGCAGAAACTTGCCGGATAAAAGTTTACAGAAAAATTAATTCCATCAACTATTAGTAGGTTCATGGCACCGTACTTACATTGTCTTTAATGGCAAGAACATTCACGTCGGTTAATTCATGAACATGATATTAACAGTACGGGAACGAAAATCATATTCGTGTTGAGATCTCACAATCCACATTTATCGGGATATCGATGGTACGACTCAAGAACGGACTATCAGAATCCATAACAATTATGCTAATATACTAATGGCGATTTAAAGTTTCTTATAAATAAACTAAGAAGACCTGACTTTAAAAAACTTAATAAATAGTGTATTTCCGATAGTCATTGAGAACCAATGCATAAATAAATAAATGTGGCGGTTCAAATTCCAGTAACTAATTCTGATTTCCTTGAACTTCCAGATTATGCCAAGTTTTTCAAGACACGTAGCAATTATAATGAGTACTAGACACAACTATTATAAGAACCAAACTTTAAATATCGGCATCCATAGCTTCATTTTTTATATTCGATATACATAATGTAAGTTACGCTTAAGAGGGAGTGGTACATAATTCAACACTAAAAGCATTAATCTATCACTGTAGGTTTCTTGAAGCCAATTTGCGAAAATTCAACAATAGCAATCCTAGACAATAGTTTTAGCTAACGTTTTTAACAAAATTGTTTCCAGTGTTACGAACTTCTGAGACACAATCTCTGACGCCGGAACCTCGTGCATTTAACTGCGGCGCAAGAGATCACGCGTAACGAGTTAGTAATTCTGGATAAATATTTACTCAAAAAGTTGGCAGATACCATTATCTAGGATTGTCATAGAGTATTTTATCCATATTGGCTTCGAAAAAAGCGTAAAAATCAATTGATTTCAGCGTTTATTTATCTACCACGCACTCTTAAGAGTCAGTCTCCCTTCTGTGTGTTGATGTAGTCTCTATTGGTTTTTGTTTCACGACCGAAAATTCCAGAAGTACCACAATGGAAACAGTTATTGATCTAACCTTTCAGTAGACGTATAAGTGAACTGGGAACTCATAACAATTTTTTTTATAATAATTAACAAAAATTATCAGTTTTGTTACAATTTTACATTAAATTACATAGTAGTTGTTTCTAGTTCACTTACTATACGTCCACTGAAAGGTAAGACCAGTTGGTATCTTTATACTGTGGTATTTTTGAAATTGTCGGCCGTGGAACAAAAACAGGTAAGGAAAACCAATGAATCAACACACACGAGTGAGACAGAGGGCTGTATCTACAAACGGCTTTTGAAAGCGCTCTTAGCAGACATTCACCTGGCAGCTTGTCAACTACTCGCAACCTATAACTACTTTCGGGAGCTTGCCAGATGAAGCCGCTTCCACATCCACTTGAAGTGTAAATATGGCAACATAGAACCATTTTCCTTCCTTTGGATGGTACTCGTAATTAGTATAGGAACGTACGCTACAATTTCCGATTGTTTTTGCTGACGTTTCATCGCATTTCACGTTTGTTGTTCATACCTGAGAGGTTATCTTTGGATTTAGGTTATGTACGTAAGCAACGTTTTTTTGTGAAGGTTAAATACGGTTACTATCGTGAAGAATTTTTTCAGTGAGCATAATATTGTGTTTAAGCATGGAGGACAGTAGAGTTTTTACAAATGATTAAAAACAATGTTTGTATTATTCAATAAAGAAATACACAAAACGGAAAATGAAAAACCAACTGTGAAATAATCTGTCACACGAGTCAATTGAAACAACGAGAACCTTTTAAATTTAGTTTATTTTTACAGCTGACAAAATTATCGCAAGAAACTAACGAAGAGTTAACATGCGTTTACCGTCATTTTCGCACAATGCTGTTGTTTCTACGCAAAATGTTCTCTTCTTTTCAAAACAAAGGTACAAACTCGCAAACATATAGACTAGAAGTGCAGCAACAATTATGGTTTGTGAAAAGTCCCTACATGGAATATTGCATACACTATAAACGGATCTGGTATACTTAACAGTAACTTCTGTTTATAGAAAACTTTTATATACGTAATTCCTAAACTAGTTCCAATCAACAATATTTTTAAAAATGTTGTATTTACCCACGTGACAAGTATCGCTTGTCAGGTAATTCCAGAGAAGACCGCCGCCATTGTTATAAAAAAAACAATGAAAACAGCTGAAGAGACTTTCGAATCAGTCTGACCACATTCACACGAAAGTGGATGATTCTTCACATCCAGACAGTCAACCAAACACCGAAAGAGGTTTATAGTGCATGTTATGACCGGAAAAGACTTTCGATGATTGTATAACAACCGAAAGCCGTTTATATACACGGCCTTGACTCTTCAGCTAGCCGCCTGGGCGGACCTACTTTGATGTTGGTATAATACACTAACGTGGCTTCATACCCCTCCCCAGTCACAGGATATTAGTCCAATAGAAAACTTATGGAGCATTTCGGAGGCCAGGATAAGAAAAAGGCAAGCTACGAGCAAGGACCATGGTAACAGTTCTTCAGGAAGAATGGGCCTCTATTCCCGCCGAGGCAACGAGAAAATTTGTAGAATCATCGCCACGCCGCCTTCGAGCTGTTATTCAGTCGAAATGAAATCCAACAAAGTAGTGAACACATACTTTTTTTTTAGTTATGTTTGTTACATTTTATAAAGTGTACTAATATTTCTGGCACGCAAAATTAATTTACTTTATTTGTTAACGTTTAAAACACTTTACATCGTAAATATATTTCCTCACATAGATAAATATGTATTTACATTATAATGGCACATGTCCCATTATTCTATTTCCAAACGTTATCATTTACCATCTAGTTACGTCCATAATGTTTGTGTACAATACGGGTGTACGAATACTTCTGGCATTGACCAAGTTCTATAAATGGAACTTTTAATGTTTTAAATACCTATAGTTTTTTTATATTATTTTTACTATAGATTTTATAGTAAGTTTGCTTAATGTTTAAGAGTTATTGTAAAAGAAAGTTTCGTATTCAAAAACGGTTACTACGTTAATGTAAGTACTTTATGAATATGTAATAAAGTATTTATCATGTTTACATGCAGACGCCTTTATTTCTACTGGCAACCTTTACTGCTAAGAGTTCAGCAAATGGAATGCGGCCACGGATGGACAGACAAGTGACTGGTGAGGGCGGAAGTACACGCGGCAGACAGGCCCGGGGCTATGTGCTAGGTTGGCGGAGGGCCACACAGCCTGCACGCCTCGGCGGAAAGGGGTCAGGCGAGCCTATCAGCTAGAGGTCCAGCTGGACGACGCCCAGGCGGGACACCACAGCTTCCTCCATCTCCACATACACGCGTTCTTCGCACGCTAACTAACCACCCTGCACTGGAGACGAGTCCTCAAATGGCGCATACACGTGTCATGAGCTGACACAAGGCGCTTATGAAAACGTGGCAGGTATAATCCTACTCGACAGTATTGGTCACGTAACTGGATCTACTCAGTCGTTGGATGTTTAACGATCGGACATCAATCCGAAGAGTAGTATCTTGGCGGCCAAAAAAAAAAAAAAAAAAAAGACAAAATCTGCAGAAGCGGTGATTTAGTCGTCGACCCGGTAGACCTGTGTTATTAGAACAGTGCAGAATATCCTTTTGTACTGGTACAATCTCTATATACAAAATGAAGTGCCTCACTCACTCATCAACGCACAGCCCAAAACGCTGAACCTAGAAACGTGAAATTTTCAGCGTAGCTTCCCCTCACGGCGTAGCCACAAACCAAGGAAGGATTTTTTGAAAATCGAAAATTAAAGGGGTGAAAAGTGGCAAAACGTGTTTTCGCAAATTTCGATAACTAACCCGATGATATATAAATGATATATTTACTTCAAAACAATGACTACGCAAATGCATTTCTAATAAAATTTTCGATTTTTCGAAATTGGGAAATTAAGGGGGTGAAATGCCGTTAAATGTGTTTTCAGTAAATCCTCCATTCCTCTTAAACCACTAAAGCTATCACGTGACCTTTGCATCAGAATAATGCTCATGTACATGTCTAAAAAGCAGTTTTAGGACTTTTCAAAATTCGTCTTTGAAAGCCAGTAAAAAAAATGAAACGTTTCCAATTAATCATCCTATCTCCTGAACCATTTGAGATATCGAGGTAGTTTTTGTTTTAAAGTGAAGCTTACATGAATACCTAAAAAGTAATTTAAGAATACATGCTCTTTTCTTTAAAGTTTGCGTACGTAAATATATACAAACCAATTAAAGGTAATTCGTAAATTAAAGATACACAGATAATACAGTAACACCATAAATTAATACGTAATTAATAGTTACTCTTTTCTACAATACACACGCGGACGAAGCCGCAACGGGATAGCTAGTACACACATACAGCATTACAATTGCGTACTAGTTTGTAATGTATACTGTACAAAAATGCTAGAGCAATGCACTAAAAAGTTACATAGCAATACATTGCAAAGTGAAACACGTTCTCTCACACATAACCACTGATTTTTGCATTAATCCAGAGTGTACTATGTGCAGTTAAATTTAAATTGTTAAAAAATTGTATGTTTGGAAGGCATAGAAACTTGGTTATATAATTAATTACATACTTGAATTAAGTTTTCTGGCGACATTTATGCTTGATGAACTACTCAAAATTCCCGTCTAACAAAAATTCTACAGTCCGAAATCTTATTTTTTCGTGAAAATGCATTCAAAACGCCTTACAACGTAGTTTCCGTTATGTACACATACGAGAGCCTGTTTGATTGCGTTTTACGTGCACTTTACTGTTAATCTATTTGTGGTTATCTACCCTGCTCCAGAACAGGGCAGATCCCAGTGGATCCAGCGACGAGATCGAGTTAAATATTTAGAGATCTTGAGGGCCGGTAGATCTTTATCGCATGACGTTCTTGACAGGTTTTAAAGTAATATCTATGCTATCGAGTAGATCCAAGGTAGTTTTCATAAGCGTCTACGCACGTACGTCGCGTTGTTTTGTGACTGACTGCACACTAGACTGCAATCTGTTGTTCGATCGCTCGACGTCTTTAATAAGCATACAATGTCGTGGCTTGAAGCGGTGGAACGCTTTCGGCGAACGAGTAAAATATGCGACGAAGAGTGACCAATCGGATAAGGCAATCACAAACCGGCCAACCTTCCAAGGCTTCCAACCAGTATGATATTTAAAATTATCAAAACTTTGCGCCAACACGTTGCAGCACTTCAAGTGTTGTTATCAAATTGAACTTGGCTATTTTATGTATACAGTAACATACTGCACTGTCTATATTCTGTCGATGTTCATGCACTGGATTGCAATACCTCTGCACTACATTTTTAACAGAATAAAAATGTTTCAAACTTGCAAGAAAAATTCAATAAAACAAGAAATTCGTGATGGGGCTACGGCTAATGCTTTATTATACAATTCCTGAATGTATTGTACCATTAATTACTATATCACTATAAAATACTGTTACTAGCTCACAACAGATTAGTTATCAAATATTATTTATAATTAGGTATTGTTGATTACGTTTGTTTTCTGCATGTTTACACACTGAAGTTGATTTTACTTTATATCTGCATAATGCGATGTGAGTAGATATGGTGAAACTTAGCGAATTCAATGACCTGCATGTTAGAATCACTTATCCTATGCATACTCAAGTCGCGACCATTTGTCCACTACGCTTAGGATATTTGATTCTAACATGCAGGTCACTGAATTCGCGATTAGTTATGCCAGTCAAGTTAAATACTCGTTCAGTTTCATAAATGCACGCTAGACAATTTAAATCACACTTTACACTCTTTTTCCCCTTTGCAATATATGTGAGATAAATAAAAATTCCGGGAATGTGTAGTTTTGTAAATATCTTCCTTATACAATACTAACACAATTTTCATTTGCAATTTTGCAAAAGTTATAAAAATCCTCGTATTTCAAGACTGTGTACACAGTAGGGCCTAAGAGGTGATATCTTGACGCCTTCAAAGTTATCACATTCTTACGTCTTGCGAACGGCGAGTACGCGATATCTGACACAGCAATCACCGAAATAAAGTATTATCTTAAATATACCGTCACTAACTTAACAACAAACTAAGTTCTAGCACTGCCTAAAATCAACATATTCACCAAACAAAACACCGCCAAGTTACACACACGCATGTGCCTTTGCATATGCGGTGAAAAATACCTTCAAGATGGCTTCTTTCAGTTCACACACAAAAAGCAATACAGTTTTCAGATCAATGTTCCTCAATGTCTCCACGAAAAAGACTATTTTGCAAGGCATTTAGCTTTGAAAGGAAGCCTTTCGATAAATCACGCTTGCATAGAGCCATGGCAGCATTTATTTTTGCCAACAACTGACTACTACCGAAAATGACCGTGTCGATTCGGCTAAGCTCGAATTACGTTCGTGCGATGTAGTAAAATTTAGCAGAGTGAATACAAATGTAGTACGCTGATTTCGAAACTATGTTACCCCTCTCCTTACTTTATCGTTTACAGTCAATGGGTTACAACACGGTACTTCGGATTAAAGTACAATATAAATACGATGTCGAAAGCGTTAATTTCATTCGCTTCATTAGGACGGAGCGGGAAATTGTGCGATTTTAAGACGGCACATGGAAGAGCAGTAAAATTTCAACTGCTTCCGTAAAACTTGTTATGCCTTGCGATTTCCGTACATATTACGGCAGAATCATCTGCAATCAAATGCGTGTATGCTATCACATAATGGCCAGTGGGTAATGACATCACAGATTGTATGTGTTCAAGGACGTACAGGTCAAAGTGTATTCCGTTCCCAAATGATAACGAGAATTTTAAATGTCTCTGATCATGAGAGTAATTTTTTTTTTCATGAAACGGAAAAAATATTTCCAACGCCTTTATTATCTATTAAAAGAACGCACACATCATCAAAGTGCGCTTAAAATGTTATTAAAAATAGGGCAAGTTTATGAAATATAATGTATTCGGAGCGCCTCAAAATGGCAAAAAAAATATTGCTTCATATTTCTCTATCAGGAAAACCAACCTTGCTCGTGAAACAGGAACACACAATGATGCGTTCGACTTAAGGCCATGTTCTTCAGTTTCTACATTTTGGCGCTATTAATTGTTTACTCCTGAACGAAAAGCTATCAAATATCTGTCTTGCAGTTTTGTTTAAAATCGTCTTCTCCATGTTGGCTGATTATTACAAGGCAGTAAACACTATTGTCTCAGCTAATTATGTAAGTAACGAAATTCTGGTTAATCGACTGTTTAGTCGAAACCGTATATTTCTTGCTTCGAAAAAAATTGCTATTGCAACAAAAACCACTTTTAAACAAAACTGCCAGACATATTTGATATCTACTCTCATTTAAGTTAGAAAGAAAATAATTATCGCAATGAGACAAATGTTTTGTCTAACAGACATAATTTTGTGTATATTGTATGGGTATTTACCTCACTATTTTATTTCTAAAATTTCCGCTGGGAGGCGTTCTTAAGAGGGCGTGGTACATAATTGAACGCTAAAAACGTTAAGCTATAACTGTAGGTTTCTTGAAGCCAATTTACAAAAATTTAACAATAGCAACCCTAGACAATAGTTTTAGCCTACGTTTATAACAAAATTGTTTTCAGTGTAACGAATAACTGAGGCACAATCTCTGACGACAGAATCTCGTGCATTTAACTGCGGCGGAAGAGATCACGCGTAAAGAATGAGTTATTCTGAATAAATATTTACTCATAAAGTTGGCAAGTAGCCATTTGCCATTGAGTATTTTATCCATATTGGCTTCGAAAAAAGCGTAGAAATCAATTGATGTTTTCATTGTTTATTTATTTACCACACACTCTTAAGGGCCGGTTTCACCAACAAGGTTTAAGCGATTTAAGCTAGATTACTCGGTACACTGTAAAAAAACTTCCTAAAATGTTTAGGAAGTTATTATCCCAGACGCAGTATGTTACAGTTACCATACTTCCGTCTTGTAAATATGTTAAAATTTTCAGTTGTTACAATACAAGTCTGGTAACTTTAGTATACTGTTTTACAAAAATGTTTAGTAATGCTACCACGGTTGTCTGGAAAACTATTCTACCATACCTATTTTCTTAGCACTCCTATACGCACGTCTGGTAAATTTACAAACTATTTTTAGAGTGTACTTAATCTCGATTATACATGTTTTGGGTTTCACCAAGCAGTTAAACTCGATTTTCTCGTCTTAAGCGAGATTAAATTTAACTGCTCGATTTTGGCCGGGTAACGTCACTAATCTCGCTTAAAAGTTCCTAATAAAATGGCGCGAGTACTGTATAAGTTGGTATTTGAAGACATACAGACGATGAAGACTTTATCCCTGTGTATCTCCCTCGTCGGATTAGAGAAATAAATCATTATTTTGTTGAGTATGATGATACAGACTTCCAAATACATTTCCGCTTGTCAAAACAATCGGTCCATTCACTTTTATTGATACATACATTGACAGTATAGAAGTCACAGTGGTCTAGAGGTAAGATGCGTAGGTTCTACGAGTAGGAGGAGTGGTTCGATTAACACCTCCAAATTTTTTTATTTTCAAAATAATTTCATTGAAACGTCCTATATTCAAAAGTTATTTGATAAATAAGTTTAGTGTTATTTAGGAAGTGCAGTGAGTATTAACTTTTTTTTTCTTGTTGAAAGTACAGCTACGAGGCTATTCCTTGTAATTTTACAAACATATACTTTGTATTTTATTATTAGGACAACCACTGTAGTTTTACAAGGAATTTATTGGGCAACTCGGTTTCCAAAGATTTTCTTTGTAAAAGTACAAAACATTTTTTTCACAACGTATGAGGTTCTGTTTAACGTCTGGTACTTTCAGGTTAGCAAAAAATATACAGACGAGAAAATAATTAAACAATTGTGTGTAGATAAACATTTATTTGTATTTACAGCAATGAAGTAATTATATTTGCTGGATTATCTTCCCCTGGTCTTTCTTGCTTTGCTCCAAAGTTACCCAGGGGTACCTAGCCCCCTAGCTGTATTCCTCCCCCCCCCCCCTAGATAGTATGATGCAGTCACTCCCTCCTTCCCCTCAAAAACGTTGCAACAAAGTTTCCAAATGAAATCATTCACAATCACACATTCGGCAATTTCCGACAAGTGTTCGGGTATTTCCGACACAATTAAGGCAACTTAGCTCACACAACCCATCGTGCAGCCAAGTTTAACTAATCTCTGATAAACTCGCTGTGTTGGTGGAACGCACCTCTAACTTAAACTCAGGTTTAGCTCTTCATCGAGTTTTGTTAATCTCGCTTTGTGGCAAAGTTAAACTTCGTTGGTGAAACTGGCTCTAAAGCCCCTTACACACGAGACTCTTTAGAGAGCAGAAAAGTGAGCACTTTCCTGTTCACCTCGACTTGCGTCGTGTGAACAGCCGACGAGCGTGCTAGTAGCTAGCATACAAGTGACTTGTGCGCTAGCTAGTACGGATTAGAGCAGGTACTATTTTTCGCTATCTTTAGTGAGCAAGTCGAATGTCAACAAACAA
>PNEQ01002567.1:0-28188 GCA_003012365.1 Medauroidea extradentata
GTACTAGTGACACAAGCGTGTGCCTATGCCGTGCTATGCGAGTCCCCAAAAAAATTAAACACCCTGGAACTCGAAAACCGCTGGAACGATTTTAACAAAATATCGTATACGTTCACGCCATTACCTCCTCTGAACAACAAAACAATAAAATTTCAAAATATTATTGTTTTTCAAAAAATCAAAAATTTCATTTTTTTTTCAAAAACAAAAATTTTTTGGGGTACTATATTCTCAGCGACGTAAAGTCAATGTCTTATAAACACAATAAAAAAGTTTCACCTTTATACCTTAACGTATACGTTAACATTCGTGGACGAATGACAATGCCGGGTGTTGATAATGCATCTGCTTATGTGAAACTAATACACACGTTAAAAAACAGTGGCACAGTATACGCACTTTGAAACATCACCTCTCGTACCATATTTTCATACAAGGAAAAAATTTTTTATGTATGAGCGAACGAAAATAATTCTCATCTGAATGCTAAATTATATAACGCTACGCTATCTTGCAAGCAAAACATGGCTGCGTTGAGCCTCTAGAGTAGCGTCATTATTTTTTCTATGAGTAGCGTGGACGCTGGGCCGCCATGGCAAAGAAGCACGAAAAATCTGAAGCTTTGTTTGCAGATCGATTGCTTTCCGTTTGATTTCACTTGCCATTGCTACAGAAAGAGAAAAGACGCGCGCGCAACTAACTCCAACCCGAAGACGATACAAGTTGTCAGGAGACAAAGGTAACACAATTTTCTTTGTGTGTACACGCGTCGATATACAGCCGACTCATCGCACAATATCGATCACCGCTCATCGTTGTGGATGCCTGCTCCGCCGGGATTATCGTTTCAGAGTTTCGCGTCAAGAGCGCACCACCAGATGTACGGGACGCTGCACACAATCGATTCTTTCTTGCACCTCTCGATGTTCCCTCCGAGCGCGCCATGAGTTGTTTACGTGACGCATTCCGCATACGTTCAGCCGTTTTTCTGTCGTTGTAACGTACACAACCGTGAAAATGCTCTCGTATTAAACGAATTAATTAACGTTATATTTAATACAGAAATTGACGGTGCACAAAAATTTTGTCGTTATGGCCGTATTTTCTGTCTTAACCCATACTCGTCTTAACGAGGTTCCACTGTAGTTTGTGCTACCACTCTGGCAAAACCCTGGCAAGCTTTAACTTTTGGAGTTTGAACAGATGAAAACACTTCTACACAGAATTGCTTCATTATCAGTATATAGAATAGAAGAATTAGTTAATCCTTAGATAATTAGAAGATTGTGTAATATATGCTGGTGATTTGTTTTCGTGTGTTTGATTTGGCAACTGTAACTGCTTTTGTTCAGTTATATTTTTAAGTGTTAGTGCTTGGCAAATAAGATAAAATGTTTGTGAGGGAAATTTTTATTTGAAATATAGCGAGAACTCGGTTATAACAAGATATTTTCGAGGAACCAACGAAAAATTGTAATTTTTATCACCAGATACAACTTCAATGACATTGTGTGAAGTAGGCTTGCAGCGAGTTTCATGAAACATGCTTTTGTTATATGCAGTAGCTATACCTCCTTCACCCCCCATCCCCCTTTCCGGACCACTTTCACTGTGCAGGTAATCCTTTGGCTGCTGGAACGGTTCGAACATGGCTCGAACATGGCTCGAACATGACTCGAACATGTTCTTTCAACTTGAAAACTCAACTCTCTTCTCATCCTGAGCAAGTATGTTTCTCTCAAAATAAAGTAGTACCCTTTTAAATGTGACAAGATTAAGTCTTTCTGTAGTCAATCGCGGTCAGTATGCTTTCAAATTCAACTTGTATTTTCTGCTCTGATTTTTTGATAAAGATTTGGGTTTACGATTTTTAATTAAGACTTTTTATTCCGACTCTGGAATACAACTTCGGATTATGACGATTATCATTGACCTTCATAGCATTTCGAACACTGAAATAGACGTGATATTTTTCAAGATGAGCAGCATAAGGAATACTGGATCTCGCTACGAAGTACAAGATAATTTGCTCAGTTGGCAGATGCTTCCGCTGCCCGTGCGACCACTCTGCACTCCCACGTGAAATGTTTAGACACGGTGGAAGAAAAGAAAGAAAGCATATTTCTGGCACCGGGCCCCAGTGTTTTATCACTGTAAAAGACGTTGCACACTTTTTTAACTTTAAACAAAGCTAAACGGATGGTCAGATATGAATATGCATGTGATTCAAAATTTTTCTGAAGAAATTAAACTACCCCTATATGCTCAAAAAATGTGTAAATGTAACTTACAACTTACTTATAACAATTATTTAGTTGTAATTGTTTTTTTTCCTGACAATCTCGGATGATGAAAAAATTGAGATACCTTTTTATTTTCCATGCCCTTACTCCGTTAGATTGACAAGTGAAAAGAACCTACTTTTAAAATGATAATGTAGTATTAGGGTACCATATACACGACAGAAGTTTGTATTCGCTTTATTTTCACGCGAGTAGTACATTGTGCGTAGGCAGGAGTATTAACTTTATTACTGTTAGGCCAAGGTGAAATGCAAGTGTGTTTGACAATAGCCACACAAACTTTAGTTCCAGCCCAGCGGTAGTGACATAGACTTGCGAACTTAAGTTCCAGGCAAAGAACTGTAGGCTTGTCCTTGAGCAATGTGTTGGCTGCTGGCAGAGGGAGGAATTAGCCACTGCTTGTCAATTGACGACTGGACGGGAGGGTAGTTGGAATAAAGACGAGGTGACGCCGTGCGTAGCATGCAATGCTCACGCGCTGTCTTGGTTTGCGTGTAGGTTTGAGGCTACAACCAAGCCGTAATTTATTTACATGTTTGCGCAAACACCACGCATCGTAACTACGAGTGTTTCATTTTGCAGAACGCAGCGTTTGTACATTATATTGGCTGTAAATAATGTCTCAGTTGAAAAGACAATGCATTTTGGAAACACTGCGTTGGTACGGAACCAAACTCATTAATAAGAGGCCTAAAGTGCTGAGCCGCATGCAAGTCGCGTGTGAAAATTTACGTTAAATTAATGGTATTTGGTTTGGTGTGAACGCGCAATGCAACAGCTGCCTACCTACTGTGCCTTAAAAAGCTGCGACGGGCTAGTGATTGATGGCAAGCAAACACTGCGGCAGCCAAGTTGCGCTGTCAGATTTTAAGTTCGTTTTGACAGGATCGACATATTTTTTGGGTACCATCGAAAAGAGCACATGCCAACATGCTAAAATGAACTATTGTTTTATTAATGAAACAATTTTTTCCTGTTAAATAGGTATCAAGCAAATACTGCGGCAGCCAAGTTGCGCTGTCAGATTTTAAGTTCGTTTTGACAGGATCGACATATTTTTTGGGTACCATCGAAAAGAGCACATCCCAACATGCTAAAATAAACTATTGTTTTATTAATGAAACAATTTTTTCCTGTTAAATAGGTATCAACTAAGTTGTAATGAAATTTGGCCAATTTTTTTGGTCTTGGGATATAAAAATTGGCCCAATTCAGTATTAGCGAGAACATGGCTAGAGCAAGGACCAAACACAGAACTCTAAGATTACATTATAACGGGGCTCTACTGTAGTTTTACTGCAACGTCACAAACTGGATGCCTGGATGCAACACAGTATTGTTGTTTACCGAAACATTACGCAGTGGAGTAGGACCCTAGTTAATGAAATAAGTGTGTTTGTTTCTAAACATGTTTACTCTAAATTTATGTTCAATTGAATTCAACATTAATTTTTCACCTTTAAAGAAATCTGTTAATGCATGTTCATTGCAATTAAATGTAAATATTGCAGTTACCATCACACAGTAAATAACATATGTGACACAAGAAACTATTTAGAAAACAGGTAAAACAATAAAGTATGTGAACAAATTTTCATAACTTACGTATGAACACACGTGAAGTGTGCCTAGTGAGCTAGGCAGCACCTACAACACCAACATGTGAGAATCGCAGCCTTCAGAGTTCTCCTATTCCTGTCGGGATTTTGCAAAAAAAATTTCTGTGGTTCAGTAAATGCGATAGCTTGTATGCTACTGTCACGCTCGTTGGTCAAACTGGTTTCAAAGTACAAAAAATAATTTACAGTTGAACTTTTTTTTGAGAGATGTTATTAATATTTCCGCAAAAGTGTTTGTTTTAGTTGTATCTGAATTCAATAAATCTGTCTTCTGCTGTAATTGATTGTTGTTCCTTTCCTTTGTTTGGAACACTTGTTAATACTAGGGATGAGACGATACCACTTTTTCTCGATACTCGATACCAATACAGATACCACAATAATCTCACGATACTCGATACAGATACTTTCTCAATACCACACTCAACTTTATTAGGGCTTAACGTTGCATATCATTCAGAACATTCAATAAAATTTTTATGTTTACACTAAATTTTTATTGTTTACCCAGTCTGCTGAACATCTTGGCCTATTATATGTAACTAAACTACTTAGCCTATACACAGTTTATGTGGAATTGTGTTTCAAGTTTTTGTTTAAGAAGACCAACATCCTGACTCTTTCTGGATCCAGTCTACTTCTTTTTTTATCACACACAATCCCTGCAGAGCTAAACAATCACTCTGAGAACACTGTAGCAGGTGGCACACACAAATATTTTACAGCAAGTTTTTTGAGACTTGGAAATGTTGGATTTTTACCCCAATAATTGAAGATATCTGCAGTGCGTGGCTGAAGTGGCTCTTTCAGGTAAGTATCAACTTCATCTTTTGTACTTGGTTTGTAGGCTGTAGGTTGTTTCATTATTTTTGAATACAGTGACCACATGCCATGGTGTTCACTACTTTCTGCTGATTGTGTTAAATCCTGAAACAGTGTGAGATCATAGATATTACTAATAAATGTATAAGTTAATGTTAATATAATATTGCAAATAGTTTAACAGAAAAAAAAGTCTACTAGACTTACCAATGTTGGATTTACAGACGATTCACATGATTGGTTCAGATTGGTTACTTCTTGAAGTAGATTATCTCTAGCCAGTTCCAGCATGCTTTCACTTTTCAAAACACTTCCTTTCAAACGGGGGTCTAGAAGAGTTGAAAGGGAGTACAAAGTGTTGCCTTCCATATTTATAAAGCGATGACTGAGAGAAGTCTTCAAATCATTTTTCAATCCACCTAGGCCAGATCCAACTGGTGCAGGTTTTTCCAGTTCACTTAGCATCCTGTTGACAATGGGAATAACCTCAGAAGATGTAACTGATGATGTGCTGAATGTGAATGTTGCTTTATCAAAGATGCTTAGTATTTCAATGATGTTTGCCATTAATTCCCACTGAGAGGCACTCAATTCAGCAGGTAACTTGAGGTCTGATGAAGCTAATATCAAAGCACGTCTCTGTTCATATAAACGTGACATGTGCAGTGTTGAGTTCCAGCGTGTCTTTTCATCTTGAATCAAACGATGCTTTGGAACGCCAACATGGTCTTGAGCATTATTCAAAATTTTGGTTGCCTTAGATGAATGCTTAAAATGGCCAACGATTTGATGGCATACAGCTATCAACTTAACAACAATTTTGTTCTGAAGAACCTAGTCTTTAACCACTAGCTGCAGTGTGTGTGCCAAACATGAAGAATGTGGAAAGCCAGATACTTTCAGGGCATTTTCAATGTTTGCAGCATTGTCATGCACTATTGACACTACTTTGTCTGTGAGATTCCAAGCATTCATTGTCTCACTTAGAAAATTTCCTATGTTGACTCCTGTGTGGCTTATTCCTGGAAAGGGGACTACTTCAACGCACAAATGTTGCAAATGAAATGATGCATCAATAAAATGGACAGTAAGGCTTTTGTAATCATCACTTGCAGTTGATGTCCACATGTCAGTTGTGATTGCAGTGTAAGAAGCTTCCTCTAAGAGTTTCATTACATCATGTTTAGTCTCTTGATATATTTCAGGTAGTAACAAATTCGAAAAAAATTTTCTTGATGGCAAAATGTATCGTGGCTCCAAGTGATGTACAAGGGATCTAAAACTATCGTCTTCCACTAGGCTGAATGGTTGATTGTCTTTACAAATCATTTTTCTGATGAGTCTTGAAATTTTACGTGCTCTGGGGTCACCAGGTTTGTACTTTGTCTTGCTCTCAATAAAACTAGACAAAGTAGGTTGCGAAGATTTTTTTTTGTCCCACATAAATAGTGATGGTTTAGAGGCAGTAGACTGTTGAGGCTGGGAGTATTTCGAAGAAGTGCTTTGTGAGGCTGTTCCTGGTTCGTCACATTCTATTTCTTCGCAATAACTGGTGCTTGGAGTTGATGCAACTGTTGCTTTAGAAGATTTTAGTGTCCCAATACTGTGTTTTGCTGAAAGATGTTTTTTCAAATTCGAAGTATTGTGGGACCGTCCATCGTGCGAAAACAGTTTCAGACGCAAGCCGCATATTGCAAATGTGTCATTTACAGGATCCACTTTAAAGTACTTCCAAACGTAACTGCCAATAAAGTCACTCATTTTACCATTCATTGTAGTAACGTATACACTACATAACTTCAAACGTACGCTTCTCAAAATGAATAACTTAGAATATTTTAGTCCAAAATTCAACACTATTAAATTTGTTTACGTTTTTCCATCTCTTTAACGTCAAACAGCCGAGCGTGCTTGTGTTTGCTTGCTTTGATAATTTGATTGGCTCTAGCTTAGCCACGCGCTCGCCATTCCAAGAAGAGTACCACACCCCTAACAAGTAACCAATGGTAGTGCGATACAATGCTGTTTCATCAGCCGGCCGGACCGCTATACCAGCGATGCGGCCGTCTGATAGAAGAGCATCACCTCTCACTGCCATTGGTTACTTGTGTTAGGGGAACGGAGCTCTACATAGAACAGCGCATGGCTGAACCAATTGTGGCCCGTAGATCGGAGATCAGGTAATCATTAAACAATGACATCACGACTGTTGTTGTTCTTGCCTCATTCCTGTTTCCTGGTAATAATTGTAGGTCTATAAAGTACATATAAACTATATAACGTGTAGGCCTACTGTTGGCCTACACCCAATTCGAAAAGTGACAAAATAAAGTTTGTGACAGTTTTTTTATTTTTCCGTTACCGCTGGTTTGTATTCTGATGAATGTTATGAAACGGGAAATAAAGCTATGTCTACACGATAAAGTCAGCAATTGTTAAGGGAGTTTTATTGTTTTAAGTTGTTTCTACAGTATTTATTTATATTTTTTTAATTCTGTGTGTAATATTGCTAGTAGTTTATGATGTACAGAATTTTTGATTCGTGGATCCTGAACAACTCTAACAAACTTTAGGGGCTTAAGGTTTAAATTTTCGGACGAAACATTTGCCCGGCCTTATCCACGGTTAATTAGACTGGATTCCTGATGTCCTCTCTAAAATGTAATATTTTGAAGTTGTCTGACGTTATGTTCCAAATATTTATAAGACAATAATAATAATGTTGATACTTTACTACTTTACAAAATTCTCACACGATACTCAATACTCTAAAAGTATCGAGGGTATCGAGGTATTGCTGGTATCGAGGTCCCATCCCTAGTTAATACGGTTTAACTTGATTGTCGTATGGCCAGGTTGGCGTAGTGGCCAGGTAATTCGCTTCCCACCAAGGCGATCCAGGTAGATTACCAGTGGGGTAAGTCCCCAGATTTTCACATGTGGGAGTCGTGCTGGATGATGCTGCTGATTGGTAGGTTTTCGTAGAGTTCTCCTGTTTCACCAGTTCCTTTATTCTGGCACTGCTGCTCTATGCTCACAATGTCACCCTCACCAGCGCTGTAGATGTACATGTTAAGTGCCTACCAAAATCTAATCTTTTAATCCACTTGTAGTTAAAAACAGTAAAATCTTTCTAAAATGACCTCTTGCAGTTCCCAAAAAAGTGGATCATTATTGAGGGGCATCATCATAATTGCTGTAAAATCCCTATTTTGACCCTTCTGTTTTCCCAAGCATATGGTTGTTATCGAGCTAGGTAGTAATACCTTAAAGGCTTCATCATAAAGGGGTTTTACTGTATTGACATCGCTGTTGGTGCAAATGACTGCTAATGCTAGTTTACCATGGTCTTGAGTCTTATTAGTTAAGAGCTTATGGATTTAACAGTAATATGTAAATGGTAGAATTATTTAGTGCAAGTAAAATTCAGTCTGACCTGTAATCAAAGGAGCAGAAAAACAGCATTGCTCTTAACTGGGTTAAGGGAGTGATTTTTGGTAACTACATTTGAGAGTGACAAATCCCTTGTTTATTAGTACTTGTAAGGAAGTATTCATTTTTACAAGTGGCAGATACATGGAAATAGATTTTAATAAAAATGAAACATGTCCTAAAATAAAGCATTACATCAGTACCAATATTGACTGTATGCTTTTTTTTTTTTTGTAGGACCTGCTTCGATCTGATCTTCCTGATGCTATCGAGAAAGCTCTTAAAGGAGATGAAAGGTTTGTTGTGTTTTGGATGAGCAGTTTTATATCTAACTACACGTGTTAAGTTTGATTTGCATTTCATGATGACTGAGGTCTTTTTGTAGCAAAAACATTTCAGTTAATTCTTCTGGAGGGTATTGATCCCTATCACGTTGGATTTATCAGTTTTTTCTCAAAAAGTTCTTATTCAGAGGTTGTATCTACATTTTGGTCACGACAAGCTATGTACGGTAGAACCTTGTTAATCCATGATCTGCTGATTAAAAATTCATATTCGGGACAATTTTAGAAGTGTCAAAAATACATGCGTAAAAGTACAAAATGTCATCCATATAATTAGCGGCTCACGGACCGGAAAGCAAGCTCTGCAAGCAGACGCCCGGCGTGGCTTGGAAGATAGGTGAATGGTGTGGGTTGCAAGAATGACAATACGAGGAGAAAGGTGGGTTGTTAGTAATGCGGGGGAGGGGGCGGAAGTGGGTTGTAAGGGAGTGGGAGGGCCACAGCGGCCAATCTGGTTGTGTTTCCGGAGAGGCTGTGTCCTTGACTGTGAAACGAAAGGATTGAGGGGGGTAGTAAGTGGACAGTGTGCACACTGATAGTGTTTCGTGTGAAGCGCGCTTTTGTTGGATGTTGCTACACCATAACCAGCTGGTCCCCCCTTCCCTTCTTTCCATGTACCGAACCGTTAATCCTTTGGCCATTGTGAGGCCTCCCAACATTTTCTTTCGGCGTGGAAACTTAATCCTCTACCCATCCCGAACATACGCGTTTATCTAAAAATAAAACCGCAAGCTTCTTTTACATGTGACAAGGTTCAGAATTTCTGTAGTGAATCACAGTCAACTTCAACTTGCATTGTCTGCTGTGGTTTATTGATAAAATTATTTTATTTCAACGATTATTGACAGCTATGGAGACGAGATTTTTTTATGAGATGAACAGCTAAGGGAAGACTTTGGAGATTGCTACCGATTACGAGATCATAATAATACAGAAGGAAAGGGTTGGCAGATGCTTCCCGCAGTCTGTGCTACCACTCAGCACTTACTGGAAATGTTTAGATAAGGAGAGATGTGCTTGTGTGCATATATGGTGTGCTGAGGCATGCAGTACATGTTTACTGTTACGGGGGGGTGAATGAGAGAAAGAGACAGTGTGTAGGAATAGCAGCACTGTGGTTGCTTGTGCCTGCAGTAAATTTGTTTTTATTTACTGTGGAACCCGCGTATAATGTTCCCATTCATAACGTTTTCACACTTATAACGCAGTTTTTTTTTGGTCCCGACCAATTGCGCATTACTGCAATGTAAACATTTCTTTCACATAACGTTTTTGTGTTCCCGCACATAACGTATTTATTTTTTCACTATAAAATAAAAATTGACGTGAAAATTAACACAGAACACGCCATTTTGCTTCTTCACTGTAATAAATGCATTGTTTTCTTAACCACAATATTTAGGAAGTGTGCGAACGGCACCAAAACAGACTTCTTAGTGTCATAGATATCGCAACACACATCCGTAGTACTGTACACTTCGCGAAAAATCAGACGTCTGATTACAGCGCGCACCTCTAGCCTAACGGCCAGTCAAGTAACTAACTGAAAGTAGCCAATTACGAGCGTTGGAAATATGGCCATACAGCAGGGGTGTTGAAGTGTGTGTTCACGTGACTGTTGTGTATTCTGTGGTCGTGTTTACGTTTTACGTTTCTGGTTTAAAGCAACGAGATTAACATTTATTGGAAAGGAAGCCTTATTGATAATAAACGTGCTAATTTATTGTAATTGTTAAGTGTGATGTATGCTGCTGCGAAATTATGCTGTGTGTGAACAAAATGTCTAGTACCGGCGTAAAAAGACGGAAAATATTTTCTTTGGCGTAGAAGTTGGACATTATCAACCACGTGGACCGAAATTGTGGGAAATCATGCATCTCCATTGCACGGGATCTAGAAATACTTGTCACTATGTTAACAAACACAATTATTTCAAATCGGGAGACAATATTAAAAGAATGTTCTGCCAAATCTGTTAGTGAAAATAACATAGGTGTGTAAAATATCAGGAAATAGATGGCAAGCTTCTAGAATGGTTTAGGCAGGTTCGTGCAGCAAATGTTCCAATAAATGGAACTATTTTGCGAGAGAAAACCCAAGAAATAGCTCTGAGGCCTGGTATTGTTGATTTTAAGCTGTCAAACGGATAGATCGACCAGTTTGTAGAAACGAACTGGCATTGTTTACAAGGCAGTCAGTGGCGAAAGTGTGTGTGTAGATGAAGTGAAAGAGAACTGGTAAACCACAGTTCTTCCTTCACTTTTGCATGATTACGAGGTAAAAGATATTTTCAACTTGGATGAATGGGTTTTGTTTTTTAACTTATTGCCTGACAAATCATTTGCTTTTAAATGCGAAAAGTGCAGCGGTGGTAAGAAAAGTAAGGAACGAATCACTATGCTGCTTGGAGCCAACATGGATGGCAGTGAAAAACTCCCACCACTTGTGATCGGAAAATTGGCAAAACCTAGATGTTTTAAAAACATTTAAAGTTTATCTAGCAGATATGAGAGTAACAAGAATGCCTGGATGATATGTAAACTATTCTTGCAGTATCTGCAATTCGTAGATACTAAGTTTGGTTGCCAAAAAGGAAAGGGATCCTTTTCATAGACCACTGCTCAGCACACCCAACTGACACATCTCTAAGGAATATTCGTGTGGAATTCCTACCACCAAACACCACTTCTTGCTGCCAGCCCATGGACCAGGGCATCATCAAGATCTTCAAGCATAAATTCAGGTCACATTCGTGTAAGATTCTGTTGTGTGACTTAGAGGCAAAGAAAACACTGAACAAAATTAGCCTCCTGACTGCAATGCACTTGTTGATTGCATCGTGGAACTCTCTGCAGCCTTCAGTCATTTCAAATTGTTTTGGGAAAGAAGGCTTTAATCCATGGCAATGATGCAAGTGCTGAACATTAGGGATGAGCCGATATGAAAAAACCGATTACCGATTACGGTTACCGATTGCATAAAAAAATCAAATGCAACCGATTATGTTCTTAACCGATTAATAATATTGATGTATATTACCAATTACCTATTTCAGGCCTACACAAAAATAATAAAAAACCTCATATACACGCAAATACACTCCCGCCGCTATTAATAAATAAATACAACTTCAGTCACGGTCGCCAACATGCATAGTTTATATTTTGGGTCATTTCACCACACGTGTTTGATTTACTCGGCCTTGACATGGTATCTCGTCGAATGCACTGAACTCGCACTTACAGCGCACCAAACACTTTAAATGTGTGCGTGTGACGTCATGGCACTAAACATAACAAGTGCTTGTAGCTTGTTTGTCTGCCATATTTGATGTGAGGTAATGGCGAAACACGGAACGGTTATGTGGAAAGTTACACAAAGCCATTCTCAAACGTTCATAAATGCATATGTTAAAATCTGATGGAATGTAAAAAATACGTAATTTCAAAAAAAAAAATTTACTCATAAATTCGTTTACCAAACACATGTGGCTATGAGAAGTTGCTTCAAGAAATGAAAAGTGTGTGAACCATTAACATTATTTTATGAGAACATGGAATTACTTTCGTATTAAAAAGATATTTCCCTTCCATATTCATTGTTACCTTTTTTTTCCCTGGACGCTAACATCAAAATATTAGCGCTAGCGTAAAGTGTAGGCTATTGCTCAATTTGTTTAATTTTTTCATGCTTGACCGGTTAATCGTTTACAATAATCGCAGATAACGATTAATTACCGAAAACTGATAGTCGTACGATTAAAGTTAATCGGTAATCGAATCGGTTCATCCCTACTGAACATACTGTTTTGCCATCTACATCTGTCAAAAATAGTAATGATGAACTTATGACACCGTTACCACCACATGAATGGCAAACTCTGCAAGAGGCCTGGAACTTTCCATCGTCTTCCAACGACTACGTACACTAGACCCCCGATTTTACGAATACTCACGGTTCTTCTCATCGCATTCGTAAAATCGCTACCTTCGTAAATTCGATAGCGGCTTATTTTGCCCCCCCCCCTCCCCGTAACGTAAAATTTTTAAATTGCATTTTTTCTGCAAAGTGTTTCTAGGCCCCGACTTCCGTAGCGTTTTGCGGAAAATTCATTAACGCAATAATGAAAACATAAATTGATATCAGTAGCCAGACGTCACACTGATTAGCGGTAGATATGACCGACCCTTGTCCCCAAAAAATGAGAAAATCAAGATTCCGAGTGTCTTCTCTCGAGCGAATGGACCGACTTCCGTAGCATTTAACGGAAAAGGAAAGCAAGTGATAGTTTAAATATAAATTTATATCAATATTCAGACGTCTTATGATCAAAAGAACACCGCTAAACAAAAGATATGACCAATCCTTTTCCTAAAAAAATGAGAAAATCGAGATTCCGAGTGTCTTCTCTCGAGCGAATAGACCAACTTCCGTAGCATTTAACAGAAAAATAAAGCAAGTTATTTTTGAAATATAAATTTATATCAATAGGCAGACGTCTCACGATCAAAAGAACACCGCTAAACAATATATTTGACCGACCCTTGTCCTAAAAAAAAAAAAAAAAAAAGAGAGAGAGAGAGAAAACCGAGATACTAGTAGCGTGCAGAGCGGACAGATAGCGCAAGTGTACGAACGTTTACAAGATGGCAGATAGATAACGGCACCATAGGAAATATACCGACGTTCAATGTTCCAAAAACGCCATTTTGTGACATTCTTACCTAAAATCGTCGAGAATTACATGTATAAGTGATTGAAAATAATCACTTTCACAGTCAGTAAATGCGGTAGAAATAAATTAGGAGTTCCGGGATTACGTAATACACGAACGTCTATTTATTTTCCAAGTTCGACATACCTGGAGACAAATGTTTCTACACTTGGTTAATAGGTAGCGCTATTATCGTGCTCACTTGTGAAATGCACGTTTTACGACACGTAGTAATGCATTGTTTAAGCAAATTATGCGCCAAGTTAATTGTTTTAAGTACGTATGGTGTTAACGCAATAAAGAAAAATATCACGCTATTATTTATAGGGTTCGTGTAAAAAAGTAAACTTATTCGGCGCGAGACGAGAGAGATAAAAGACGTAGTGAAACAACCTAGAAGGAGGGTGTACTATAGTTAAATGAGCATATGCGCATGCGCTGGAACTTTGCGTCTATAGTTCGACCTCAATATAGATCCTAATACGTCGTAGTTGATGGAGTCAGGTCGACCGGCTTGGCACAGGCGCCGCAGCGGTGGCGCGGTTTTCATACTGTCACTGCCACATTTTTTAAACGGATTTTTGCTATTTTTGTTTTATTTTTATTATTATGACTTACCAAGTAATAACAGCAACTCTTCAGTTCATATTATAATGCCTTGAATTAGATACAGTATGTTTTATTCATTGTCAATGTAATTCCTTAAAATTTTTTTTTGTCATGTAATTTTGTTATTTGTTGAGGGTTCCTGAAATTGTATTCGTAGAATCACTACCTTCGTTAAATCCAGGGTTCGTAAAATCGGGGGTCTAGTGTATCTGAAGACGACGACATCTTACCTTTTTACACACCGTCAGTAGAAGAGCTGTGTGTGTTGTCGCAAATGTCGAAGAAGACAGTGGTGAGGACAGTAATGAAGATGAGGTAGCTCCAGTTACTGTTTCAAGCTTGGGAATCTCTGGGTGTTCTCAGAAACTTTGTTCCTTCCCGAGATAGTGTTTCAGGTATTGTTACGAACTCATTACTTAATCTGGACGATTATTAGATGAATCTGGGTAACGATTCAAAAAACAAACAAGCTTAAATGAATTCTTTAAAAATTGTTAAGGTAGTTGTGATTGTTCTTGACTTTTAATGTCCCAGCATTTAATTGTTTTCACCATGTTCATTTGGAAAATATTACTTACTTCATATGATTACAACATAATTGGAAAAAGTTTTATTTTGGATTACAATTAAGTGAATTAAGAACAGCATAATTATAATGTTACTGTGACGTGTCTTACTACTCGGGGCTTTGATGTTATGTAGCGTGACGTCTCTTTGTTTACCAATGCATCAACTACTAGGTTATGTTAGCTGACATGCTCCGGATAGCTCAGTTTCTGTTTTAGTTAAACGTAGATGAGTTAATTTCATACACCCATCCGTCAGGTTTAACTTGAATAGAGAAACTCAGATTCGTTAATAGTTAATTTCATACACCCATCCGTCAGGTTTAACTTGAATAGAGAAACTCAGATTCGTTAATAGTTAATTCATTATCACGAAAATTACATTCCACAATATACGGTACCGGTCATAGCTATTGCACTTTGCATTTACTCCCAATCAACCTTTCGAGCGACACTCAACTACAATGATATTAATACAGTAATGCATTGTAACTTGAATCAAAGTCTATGTCCATCCTCTCCAAGCTACGCCATCACACTCGAGGCTTCCTCTCCCATCTCTCTCACACACGTCCTTCCCTTCGCGCCATCCCTGCACGATTGTTACCGCGTGAATGTTACTGCACGACTTTCTTAGTTCATCCTTCCATCACGCTCGAAGACTACGATCCACACTCACGCTCTGCAGCTCACCCACCACGGGCCAGTGCCCCACCTGGCACGAACTGCCTCACTTCACGGCAACGGACATGTTAGCTAAGGTATCGCTCGGGGGAGTGATACAACAGAATCCCATACTTACCAAAAACAGTAAAATGAAACATAAAACATATAACAAAGGATTCCAAAATTTGAGTTTATAGTTTTTACATCAAAATAATGAAGAATATTAACACAAATAGAATAATTGGGGACAAACAGTGCGCAATAGCGGAACTACTTTCACGGTGCAATGCCTTAAGCAACCTCCTGAGATGGCTGACCAACATGCGTCAATAATCTATGTCATGAAGAAATTCCATGAAGCGAGCAATCAACCACAACGTCGGCGTCAGAAATCCTACAGCCTGGAGAAGCTTGCAAGACAAGAAGTTAATCACTTCACCAGGAAACATTTACAGTAGAAACTCGTTGCATCGTTTTCATTTCCATAGTTTTCCCGTATCTATCGTTTATTTTTGTTGGTCCCGAAAATTTTCCTATTAAAACAATGTTTAAGAAGTCCACATCAATCGTTTTCGTAAGTATCGTTTTTCCCGCATTCATAGCTCAAAATATCTTGTCCCACAGCCAAAAATTAGGCGTATCGATCGTTTTTTAAATTAATTTTAACATACAGTGTAAATTTTAAAACAAACAGTTCTAGGGAATGGTAAAAGACAATCCTGGCTGCTCACAAAGTAAACATGCCCAGCCGATATTTACTTTTCCCCTTGATTTGCACAATATAAACACGAAATGTCAGAGTCACAGATAACAAAGGAAGAAAGGACATCTAAACTTGTTTGGAAATAAAAAACAGAAGAACATCGCAGCGAACTTGGTGATCACGTGCAAAGCCTCAGGAGAATGACCGTGTTCGCATGTAACGCTTCCGCTCGTGGTACAATAAATTCAAGATGGCTGCAAGAAGAGAATTGTCGCCTCTAGCACTATCGATTGTCTCGGACCTTACCGATCGCTGTTTTACGTTGGAAGCATTTGAACTCTTTACGTGCTTTCATTTGTCTTTGTTTTTAATGCAATTATCTGTAACTTTAACCTAAAATCTGCGAAACGTGTTTGAAAATGTTTTATTATAAACAGACGGGTTTTAAAATTATTTCCATTTAAGTGCAGCATGTTTTGATGGTCACGCAACGGTAATGTAATTTCACGATTGCACTCGTAAATACATAATAATTAAATATATATTTTTTAAAATGATAGTAATGTTCCTAATTTCCTGTTAACGTTTTTTTTTCCCGTAATTTACGTTAGCGTAGTAAATAACTTGTAGAGAGTTTTCTTATGTTTTACCTTGTCAGTCAGCTCAGCTCATAAAGTACAACTTCAGATTTTGAGGTTAGGTAGAAAATAGAGGCAAGTCCACATGCATCATTTTTTTCTTCTGGTCCCTTGAAAAACGATCCATAGAGTTTCTACTGTAATAAGGTACTAAAATTTGTGAAAACTCAAAAATTAAGAAAAATACAAAGAAAATTTATATCAACAAAATTAAGCAACATATACTGTGGTCAGTTTGAAACTAAACAAGCCAGGAGAGTAACCAAATGACTCTACTTAAAAATTCCCAACTGTATTTTATATTAAAATTTTGAAAAAATGACTTTGAATTAACCATGTCCCCAATTACTAGGTTACTGAATCCTGTTGTATCATCCCGAACACATGATGAACCAATACTGAATAGGCATAAAGCCTATTATTAAAGATTTAAATTTAAGAAAAAAAATTATTTATATAGGTGTAAATAAGGTTGGAACTGGCTGGGTACTTCACATTATGTATTGTAATTATATCATAGTTTTTTTATTTCAGAGTATATTTAGATAATTGCTTATGTGTGTTACATAAATATATATTAATTGCACATTTCATGATAAGTACAGTTCCAAAGTTCCTCTAGGCTATATAATTTTTAATTATTGCAATTTATAATAAAATTACAAAAAAAAAAAAATTGTGTTGTTCTTATAGGTTTTTAGAAGTAAATATGGTATTTTTCGTTATGCAACTACATACCTGCCAACTTTTATGGATTGTCCGTAAAATGTACAGAAAGTACATACGTTTTACGGTTTTACGGAGGACAACATAATTCTACGGATTTCGGGACGTTCGACATTTGTGTGTACATTAATGCCATTATTTACAAATGAACAGCAGACAAATTTGTTTTGCGCATGCTTACCAACATGAAACATGTTTTACGGTTTTGTTTTGCTTTGCTATTGTGCATAAATACTCGTAAAATTCGTTTTTTACTGTGCGTTCAGCAGTTGGTCACAGTGAATACTACAGGAACCAATAACAAAATTCAGTATGTGTTTTGTTCCCGGTTTCCTATTGGCGTATTTTATAGCTAACAGCCAATCTGTGAATTTCTTGTATGGGTTGTGACAAGATGGCGATGTGTGTGTTGTTTGACATTTTTAAACGACAAGTGTGTTGTTTCTTGTCCAATTCCGCCCTTTTCTGTGTGCTTGGAAGCTGTATTTTTTACTTTGAAACTAAAAATATTTTTCCGCTGTTGTAATGAATACGACGTATAATTACCGTGTGATGCGACGAAATTTTGAAGTTAGAAAATGCATCGCGCGCGTGTTTATACCGTTACGAATTTGAAAGAAAAATTATTTGCTCTTATTGTGAAGCATCGTACAATAATAATATTTTATATGATAACGAACTGTTACATAATTACTACTAGCGTAATTTTTGTGCGGCATTTATTGGTAATTTATGGAAGATGGTATGAAGCACCTAACTTTAACTACTATTTGAGGTTACAGGCCTATGTGGAAATCACAGAATAATCATGCATTTTCATAAGTAGATTTTGAAGGCGCTGTAGCTAGAGCTAAATATTACCTTACAGTATTTTGAAACTCAAAACACAATCCAGTTTGGTATTGGGCTATTTCATGCCACATAAAATAAACAAAACTAGTTGAGATTTATATCAAACTTTGTAAAACTATTTATGTTTGTAACCGTGCTTACAGGTTGTTTAAAGATGCAAGTGTACATTTTGAATTATAAAAGAATGATGGATTTTCAGAGAATTAAGTGAACAGGAAATTGTTCAAAGTATAACTTGGCAAATAATTGTTTTTGCTTATTTAGGTCTTGATAAGGCCTACTTTAAAAACAAATCAACTTTTAAAATATTATATACATTATTATGTGTACAGTTTGTAAGACATAGGGACTGATATAATTTTGCACAAAAATTGCTGTGTGCAGTTAACGCAAAAATGCGACATTCTGGAAAAGTTTTACTGATGGTCATTTTGAAAACTTGGCAGGTATGCAACTATGAAACATGGGCATTTCTGTTGTACCCCTTAAATCTGGTGTTTCCCTGTTATAAAGGTTTCCTGAATATTACAATTATTTTTCCTGGGCCCTTGAATAACGTTATAAGAGGGCTCCACTGTACTTGTTACCTCAGCGCCAAGGCATAGCAGGACTCGGGATCTGTAGTGTTTCTCGGCCGTGACATTTATACACAGCTGCGTGCCGCAGGATTGTGTCTGGAAAGCACTTCTGATCTTTTATAGGGTTAATCCGTGAAATGTGGTAATCCATGATTGTCTTGGTTCTGACCATTACGGATTAACAATGTTCTACTGTACAAACTTAATACCGTAGATTTTCTGACATTGCTGGTACTTATTACAGTATAACCCTGTTACAATGTTCCCACTTATATAATGTTTTCCTGGCTGTAACGCCACCTTAATTTGGTCCCTAAAACTGCTTTGTAATAGGACATTAACCTCCTATAATGGTTTCCCATTTATAATGTAAACAATTTTTTGAGTCCCCTCAGAAACATTATAACAGAGTTCTACTGTATATGTATTATTTTGCAATGAGAAGTAGCTGAAAAGAAAAATTGATTTACTTACGTGAACGACTACAGTGACCACAAAAGTATTTGATACCACAATGTGTGGATTATGAAAAGTGAATCGTTGGAAGAAAGGCATGCTTGTCATTACACTTCTGTGATATGTTGTAGGTGCACGCTGGACTCAATGCGGCTTGTGGATCTGCTACTAGTCCTGCTGTTTGAGGGCAGAAAGGCTCTGGCACGTACCGGGGCGGGCTGCGTGGGCACGGGTCAGCTGCTACCAAGGCTGCGCCGTATGGACAGCGCGGGGGAGAAGTCACATCGCCAGCTCATTGACTGTATACGCAGCAAGGACACGGACGCACTTATCGAAGCCATCGACTCTGGAGGTAACACAATCATGCGAGCATTGATATGTTCATGCTAGTAGTTGTAGGAAGCAGTCAGGATTTGTAGTGTACAGATCGAGAAATACAGTATGTAGTTATTTAAAAACTACTGCTTAACTAACAGTCTTTAAATTTTATATTATCAACAACAAATTTCCATTCCACATTTTGTATTTGTATTCGGGGAGAGGGGAAATGACTTAAAAGGCTATTTAAATCAGTTGCAACTGCCTAAATAAGTTTTTCATATTGATGTGTCAGACTTGGCCATAATAATATTGCAATAATATGTATTTGTTGTTGGTCTTTTTTTTTTTAGTTTATAGTGTCATTGTTTTTATTTTGTTAACTCTATTTACGGTGTATAAAAACACACGTGTACTTAACCAGGTAACTGTTAAATTGCAGCACAGAGATTTTAGAAAGCTAATTTACTGGGAATAAGCATCTTACAATATAATACATAGACTTATGAACATAACTAAAAATTAACACTGCAGGCTTAAAACTGTTCTAAGGATTTCAATTCTTTCCAGTGATAATTTTGAAATTTTCAAACAATAAGTAATGCATTTCTTAAAATCATTCAGTACATATATTATTTTTCTCTAAGATTTTAGAAACAAATCCAGTACAGAGTTGTGGGTTGTTTTATTTTATGGTAATAATGGAATTTTGGTGTTGGGTGGTAATTAACATGCAGGTCGGTGGTACAGTATTTCTCTTCTACCACTACTTTCCGTTTACAGTAATCTTGTCCGTAGGTATTAATGGTAGACTACTGTAAGTCCTACCTGTGTCTGTGACACTGTGACATAGGATATTCCACATTCATTTTCCAATGAGCATGTTACTTGCATAAAATTGTATGTTAAATTTAAGATATAAATCAACATTTACACTCCACAGTTAGTATAGACAACTTGTCTTGAACCCTGACTCCTTATTTCGGTATTTCATTGTTTGCCAATATCGCTCCAAGTGAATGCTGGGATGGTTACTAAAGGCCATGGCCGACTCCTCTCCCAACTACTGTCACTATACCAAGTTGTGTGTCACCGTCTTTGATGATCTCAGTGTCAATGAGACTTAAAAGCCCACTTGCCTCACCCTGATGAGAACTGCGCAAAAAAAGATGTTTCCTAGTAGACCTACAATATTTAAAATATTTTATAACTCCTTGCTGAGATTTAAATACAGTAGAATCCCGTCATAGTGAACAAGGAAATAGTGAAAACACTGTTATAGCGAAGTGTTTTTTAGGAACCACGAAAAAATCACAAAAAAATTCCATGAAAAATGTGAATTTAATGAGTATAAACATACATATGGTGATTCATGTGAAGCAGGCTTGCAGCGAGATTCGTGACCATGTGAAGTGAGTAGGTATTTGTTATCTTGACAGCCGGAGGTACAGATTACCTCTACCCTTCACGCCGACCCTTCCCGCCACCGCCCCACCCCCCTCCCCCATGCCTGCTTGCTGGCACTGTCACGTGAGTCATGCTTCTGCCTGGTAATCTCGCTTCCCTCCCAATACTGAAGCGCGCGTTGTTCTAAAAATAGAATTGCACACTTTATTCCCCCCACCCCTTTTCAATCCAAGTGACCGTTGGCTACGTTTCCATAGTTAATCATTGGTCAACCGTGTTTAGTTTCACATACTGTTTGCTTTTCTGATTTTATTTATTAGTTACGATTTTGAGTTACGACTTTGGATCACAACTTCGGATTTTGACACATATACATAGTTTTTCGTTGTTATTGACAACCCGCTAACACTATTTTGATACGTTTCTTGATTAGATTTTGTGCTAAGATTATTGACGACCTACGCAGTTTTTCGGAATTGAATTTTTTCTTACGTGATTTTGTGACGTGGGAAGCAATAGGAAGACCTTGGGTCTCGCTACCAAGTATGAGATATTAGTGAAGATAGACGAAGGTAAAAGGTCAAAGGCAGACGTTGCCCACGAATATTGTCTAGCACCATCCAGTTTGTCAACAATTTTGAGGAAAAAAAAAATAGAAGAAATTGTGGCTGCAGTGGAGAAAGGAGGTCAGAATGTTAAATTCAAAAAAGTTTTGCATTGCCAACCACGAAGACATAGAGAATGCTCTGCTCACCTGGTTTAACCAGGCGCAAGGATGAAATGTGCCAATCACGGGACCGTTGATCCCAGCTGGTGCGAATGGCTCGGATAGCCCTCAGTGCATTCCGCTACCTTTGAGGTTGGTTGATGTCGATACGGTCAACCATATTATGAACCAACATGTCGAAACAAACTGGTTGCTGCTCACTAAAAATACTTTGTACTTAAGTATCGGTGAAACATGTTATTTGTGTTAATAAATTTGTTGTTAAAAAGTCAGCATAAATTATACTATAATAAGTAACATATTTATTTTTATAGATACGCTGGTTTATCACGGTACGCAACAAAAAATAATCACGCTGGACCCCACTACACACTATCAGTAAAAGAATTAATTGGTTAAGCACGGTAGCACATTCTGACTTTGTCACGAAGCACTATCTGTGAATTAGTACCAGTGCTGTCCACTGCTGCGCTGTGTGGACTGGGTATCTGATTTAGGCGCATGTTTGTACGCAACACAGTGTCCCTCGCTCAGCCGCACGCGCGCGCTCAGCTCAGAGTCACTCTTGTAGTCTTCAAGGTTCGGATGATGGAACACAATTTGACAGCGGCGATCTATTGGTATGCAGCGGCCGGCAGTGTAATCATTTTGACTCTGCCGGCACGTGCACGCTTGCCGCGTGCCCGCGTGGGCAGGGCACCGTTGAGGCAGTTCAGCGATTAATAGCCATACTTACGCGACGCGGCAGAGTTTTTGGCCCATTTTGTCTTAGCGAATAGTTGCACCCATACTTGTTGGGTATCATAGTAACAAGCACCTATTTACCTGTTCAAATAAACCTATATTTCCTTAAAATAATGTACTACTTTCTAATTAAATAAGATTAAGGACCGTTTTAATGCAATTTTTGGGTTTAGTGGTTAGAATCGGCTAATTTCGGCTATAGCAAAGACATGGCTGCTGCGATGTTTGAACCCAGAACAGCGACATTTCGCTATAACGAGATTCTACTGTATTTAAAAAATTTATCTAGTAATGTTGGTGAAGAATGTAGATATGTACAGTGCTTAAGGGGACATTGTTTTGCATATTTCCAGGCATTGAAGTGAACTTCATGGATGATGTCGGACAGACTTTACTCAATTGGGCATCTGCTTTTGGAACTCAAGAAATGGTGGAGTTTCTCTGCGATAGAGGTGCGGATGTGAATAAGGGTAAGCCAATCATAGGTACAGGAGTCTGGTTTAGCTTTTCTTCCTCTTACATGAAGTTGGAAGTGCTAATTTATAACGTATCTTAAAATTGCAGACCATTTAGTTAATTTAATTTTTATATCCTGTCGTAGCGTGATGACACCTAGTTTGGCGTAGAGGTGGAATGGCTGTCCGAGCGAGGAAAATTCCTAAGGGTGTAGCAAGCAGGGTACGAATGTAGGTCAAATAACAGGACAGGCAGGCTGGACATTCTCAGGCAGCTCGTCGTGCAATGGCCTGATACTTTATATGTACACATGTGTAGAGGGGTGCCTCTTAGCTAACCTTTTAGTCTGGACCGCTGCCTACCAGCCTATTATGTTTGGGTACGTGATATAATGCTAGAGAGTTTTGGTATGATAAGATTAAGGTTGGAGATCAAACTTTGGTGCGATAGTTTGTTAATACTCTTGATGGAGATTTGGTAGATATTTAAGGGTAGTTTGCGATGATGTAGCTGTGTAATGTCTTGTGGGCTGGCTCCCAGGTGGCCAATGCAAGGGTGCCTTGGTGCAGTGCCACCTAGGATCCTGATGCGAGGTGGTGAGGGAAAACCTATGTACACTCTCCCAAGGTAGGATCCGACATTATAGCAGGGAGGGTTTATCTCCTAGTACCCATCGGTTCTAGCTGGGGAGAAACTTATCTCTAGCCTTCCGTCACCCTTCCCTTTGAGGCAATGCATGGCTCTTTCAGGAGTCAGCTGTGCTCGAGGGTATAGGCTATATCTCATGTAAGAATTCCGTACTTTGACAGTTCACTTCTAAGAAGTTTGTCTGTAAATAAGATTGTGTAGACAGTGCTTTTCCAGGAAGCTAGGTAGGTTTAAAGATCCAAACAATGGAACTGCCAGGCACATTTCTCAGAAGAAAAATTTACACAAGAGGCTTTTTAGAAGAGTGTCCGGACACCTTGTAGATACTGTCTATCTCCATCTTAGTTCCCATACTGTCCGCTGGCATGTTGTTTTGACTGTGTAGTGAGACTTTGTTTTCTAGATATACAGTAGTGTATCTCAGTTGCCCACAAGTAGTGAAGTATCTAGGCGTGCACATTGTTACGCAACTCGGTTTATACATGCCATAATATGGTATGCTGTGTACATTTTTGGAAATGAAGAGATGCTTGACCGTTAACAATTTTTTCACAAAAAAAGTTTATTAATTGAAATTATCTCTTTTTTTAAAAAGTGTAAATTTTTTGTCAGTGACAGTTAAACATTAACTTAAAGAGAAAAAACACTAACAACAAAATGTTATTTTAACTGTTGAAATACAGTATTTTGGCAACTATATCAACAATTCAAGTTCGACAAATTTCTCAGAAACCGTGGTTTGTAGTAGTGAGGCTCTACTGATCATTAAAACCTTAAGTTATAGAAGTGGGTTGAATGAGTACAATGAGTGAGTGACATTCTGTGGGAATGGTATTAAAAATTAGATAAACAAATTAATTGGGACATGCAAGAAGTAACAATTAATTATTATTTAAAAATGTAATTAAAGACAGTTATGCTGCTAAATGGCTGTACTATGTGGAGGAATTGTGTGTCCCAACACCAGCATTGTATTTGTTGTATAGTGTGTGTTCATTAGCATGCAGCAATTTTAATGCTAGAGTTTGTGACACTAACATGATAGGCCGTTGCTTTATAATACCATGGTGTGGTGGTATGTATGATTGTTTGTGTTGAAATAATAAATCTTGTGCGGAATGGCTACTAATGTACACAATATTTGTTGTATGTACAGTGGAACCTCTTTGATACAAACCTGATGCCAAAATGTTTACATTTTGTAATATTGAGGTTTGTATTAACAGCTCTTTGAAAAAACTTAAAAGTACAAATATTTTTATCACCATCAGGACCCCTTTTAACCAGAGAACTTGATGTTACATTGTTTTACATATTGTACAGTAACTGGCCTCACTAGCCATGTGATTTCTTCTTTTTCTTTTCCATCTTAAGTGTTGTCTATGTGACCCCAGAGTTAGTCTAACACCGACCATAATGACAGCCCACGCATAAGAGCCCCCAACTCACTAAGGCAGCTACCACTTATGTATATATTTTTTGACCCTATAAAATCATGTGCAATTGTGAAGTAAAGCCCTACATTTCATAAGTTGCTCGGTCAGAGCGGTGAGCTTGCCCGGCTTGCAGAGTGCAAGTCCCATCATTTGATTTGAATAAATTTAATTTGTTAATTAATTGTAATAATCTTTGCTAACATCAAGATCTGTGGATGAACTTTAGTCCTATGAGGCTACTGAATGCCATCCTGAAGAAGGAAGCCATATTTTAATGTAAAACTTTTGTAACTAATTAATTGTATTTATTGCGGTGGGCTACCTAGGGCTAGTGTTAGCTAAAACTCAATAATTGATAATTTTAATTATTTCAATCATGTCAATTTTGTCGTAGAGACTCCTGACTAGTCTTATTTTGTTCAGCTTTAAATTTCAGGAACTTTATCTAAGTAACTTTTTGTTGTAATATGTGAGCCAAAAGGCGTATTTAATATTCTCACTTTTCATGTCAGCTTGGGCTTGTGGATTGCAACAGGCATGCGACAGGCTGGCGCCTGTACGTCACGAGGTTTCCGGCGATGGCCGCAAATGTATTACTCTGCCAACGGCGCCTTTTATTGTTTCTTCAATTTTTGACTAACCTGTAAAAATTAACGTAAAGTGAGAATTTATCAATCAAGTATTAAGCGCCAGGAGTCATAGGATTTAAAGTGAGGGTTCTACGTAACGTTTTAATTAAAAAAGAGTTCCGGAGGGACGTGTGCGCTGGGTTGGAAGCTATGGTACCCTTGGTCCGCCGCGCGTGCCCTGGACTCCCCTCAGTCTTTCTTGACCTGCTGCACGATGAAAACGTGTAGGACCGCGGTCGTAAGTTCGCCGATCCACCCACGTGGTTGAGTAGTACACGCGGTGGATAACTAGCTTCTTTGAGATGCCATTTAGTTAAATTTTCAGTCTGTTTTACCTTTATCGACGTTAGCCGCTAATTAATTGCGGTAGATTCAGTTTTAAATGGCTTAATATTTTTCTTCGTGCGAATACAGAAGGCGTTTGGGCGTGATGTGTGTGGGCCCGATGGAACTCTTTCAGTAACAAGTAACTCTAAAAATGGTCTAGCTGCAGCAACCCATTTATAGGAGTAGCCCACCGGTGGAGCATTTTTGTTTAGTGATTCTGTAATGTCTGAATAATTTCTGCACTATAAAATGCCATCCTTGTAAAATTTAACTCTTTTATTTGATGACGTGCTTGCACGCCTTCGAACCTATTTGTGAACCCTGAGAAGAGAGATCTCACTCTACCGCACGTGATGCCGTGGTGAGATGTATGGAGACTGTGTAACTTTTGAGGTAAAGTGGGGGCGAGTACCACCACAATATAAAGGAAATTTTTACTTATCATTATAGTGATTATTTAATACAGTATTTGCCGGCATGTAAGACTACTATTTTTTACATATTTTTGGTCTTCAAAAGTTGCTACTCGTCTTATATGAAGGTGCAAAAATTTTTGGTAACCTAAAAATCGTTTGAAAGCTAAGCTGTAAGCTGTATGATGTTTCAAGGAATTGCGTTTTTCGTCACAAATAAAAACGAGTGCTCAGTTTTTTTAATAAAATCTATGGTACGAAATTTTGATGAGCGTCATTCATAATAAAGGACACTTCCTCACAGCGAAGCAGCGATCGATGCAGCAGGACCGAATGCTTAGATCCTTTGTCTCGCCAGCCTACAACTCTCGGGCAGAGAAAAGAGGATCTAGGTACCGTACCACACTTTCATGTGTTTACTGTCTAGTGCTGGGCTGGCAGACAACAGCGCACAGGAATGCAATGACCTTGCAAGCAACTGATGTAGCCCGGCATTGCCATGTAGTGCGCGGCGTGCCTCAGTCTGTCATTGCCAAGTCGCGCACAGCTGCCGGCACCTGTGATGTTGCCGGCTGCCGCCGTCCATTTCCTTGGCTCTTGGGTGCTCTGAGTGCAGTAGTAGCCAATGTTATTATTTTGTGTCTACTATAATGTTTATATGATGGTAATAAATACATTGCAAATATTTAAACTAAATTTTTAATATTTCTGGCAAAGGAAAAAAAATATTTTTCTGTAAGGAATTTCAAATTAGTAATTAAATTTTTTTTAAGATTTTGTACGTTCAAAACCATGACTCATCTTACATGCGGGGTCGTCCTATATGCTGACAAATACCGTATCTCATTTCTTCGCAAGGGGAAATAAAACCACTTCTCACTAAAGGGAACTTTATATCAACAGGGTTTGTATTAATGAGGTTCCACTGTGTAATAGTAAATACATAAAGCATGTTAGTTTATATCAACTAAACTATTCATTTTTCTTGCCACAGTTATTTTTTTATGACAGTTTCTTGTAGGAGAGTACAGTTAATATAAAAATTATTATTCAAGCAAAAACTGTGCAATGTAAGAATGGCGGGGAAATAGGCAGCTAGGCTAACATAGTAATGTAACAGACAGAAGTACAAGTACGTACTTACAGTTAATACTTGTAAATAGGTACACACACATGAAGGGACGAGACACATTTTTGCGCGAAAGTACGGTCGCGACGTTTCGCCAGTGTTACAAACTGGCTCTCTCGGGCCGTGTGTGCCATGCCTTGCCACTCGAGGAAGCCAGTTTAATACTGGTTACCATTAGTAGGGTTGATTTAGAGTGAGTAGGGTTGGTTTAGTGCGAGCGCGATAGGTTTAGCACGAGCGCAGTAGGTTCAGCCTAGTGAGGTAATGTTTGGCATTCGAGCGCCGTAATGTTTAGCACTCGAGCGAGGTAATGTTTAGCACGCGAGCAAGGTTATGTTTAGCATGCAAGCGTGGTTATGTTTAGCGCTAGAGCGGGGTAATGTTTAACACTAGAGAGGGGTAATGTTTAACACTAGAGCGGGGTAATGTTTATCACTGTATTTGGGTAATGTTTAGCACTGGAGCCGGGTAATGTTTAGCACTGGAGCCGGGTAATGTTTAGCACTGGAGCCGGGTAATGTTTAGCACTGGAGCCGGGTAATGTTTAGCACTGGAGCCGGGTAATGTTTAGCACTGGAGCGGGGTAATGTTTAGCACTCGAGCGGGGTAATGTTTAGCACTCGAGCGGGGTAATGTTTAGCACTGGAGCGGGGTAATGTTTAGCACTGGAGCGGGGTAATGTTTAGCACTGGAGCGGGGTAATGTTTAGCACTGGAGCGGGGTAATGTTTAGCACTGGAGCGGGGTAATGTTTAGCACTGGAGCCGGGTAATGTTTAGCACTGGAGCCGGGTAATGTTTAGCACTGGAGCCGGGTAATGTTTAGCACTGGAGCCGGGTAATGTTTAGCACTGGAGCCGGGTAATGTTTAGCACTGGAGCCGGGTAATGTTTAGCACTGGAGCCGGGTAATGTTTAGCACTGGAGCC